>OOFE01041912.1:0-10883 GCA_900323365.1 Monocentris japonica | reverse complement strand
GGCCACCTTCTTCCCATGCTCCATGGTCCAGTTCTGATGCTCACATGCCCATTGTAGGTGCTTTCGGCGGTGGACAAGGGTCAGCATGGGCACTCTGACCGGTCTGTGGCTACGCAGCCCCATACGCAGCAAGCTGTGATGCACTGTGTGTTCTGATACCTTTCTATCATAGCCAGCATTAACTTTTTCAGCAATTTGTGCTACAGTAGCTCTTCTATGGGATCAGATGAGACGGGCTAGCCTTCGCTCCCCACGTGCATCAATGAGCCTTGGGCGCCCATGACCCTATCGCCGGTTCACCGGTTGTCCTTCCTTGCACCACTTTTGGTAGGTACTAACCACTGCATACCGGGAACACCCCACAAGACCTGCCGTTTTGGAGATGCTCTGACCCAGTTGTCTAGCCATCACAATTTGGCCCTTGTCAAAGTCGCTCAGATCCTTACGCTTGCCCATTTTTCCTGCTTCCAACACATCAACTTCAAGAACTGACTGTTCACTTGCTTCCCAATATATCCCACCCCTTGACGGGTGCCATTGTAACGAGATAATCGATGTTATTCACTTCATCTGTCAGTGTTTTAATGTTGTGGCTGATCGGTGTATGGTCAGGCCTACCACAGCTACGTAGATGCCTGTTGCCAGCAGATACATAAACATGGAATGAAAATGAAAAGGCTGATATAAGGCTGAGCTCTCACCCCTGCCCTGTAATTCAGTTGCACCAAAGTATAAATGATTTGATTTGATGCAGTTTGCCACATTTCCCAGCATAGAATTCATGTTGAAAATCACTGCAATCCACACACATTGCTTATAAAATCTAAAATCCAAAAACTTCTCCAAACTTGTAAATTCCAAAAGTTTGTAACTCTACATGCTTTTAGATAGCCAGTGAATGCATGGTGTTAGAAACCTATTACTTGATGAATAAAACTAAACTTTGATTTGAAGGCATGTAAGCTGCAGTTAGCTGGCTAGCTAACATAGTAGCAGTAAAGTAGTAGCAAGGTTTTGGAGAAGTGCCAACAGTTGTCTTTTTAAATTTCATTGTTGTATCTATAACTATAGTTATATACAAAACACACACTTCACTGATATTCTGTTACTGCTAAAAATGCTACTTCGAAAAAGTAGCATTGGCCTGCCAGACTGCATTTCACAATTGATTCCTCAAAGGCAGCAGCTACAGTGATACTAGCTACAGGCTGTCTTTTGTGTGATCTGTGACAGTTATTGCTATTGTTTGATATTAGAATGACTGATATTGGAATGAGTATTAGTTATTGCTATTGGAATGATTCATACCTTGGAGTGAGGGAATTATTTCACAATTTGAATCTGCTGGTTGTGACATTCCCTGAAGTGAGCGTGAGCGTAAGCTACATGGTTTCTCGATAGCAAGCAAGGGAACTGAAGGCACTTTTAAGAGCTCCACTGACAATAAAAATGTCCTCAATGTAAAATTAAATAATTATGGCTCAAATTAGAAGTTTCTTTTATACAACAACACCAAATTCAACTTTAGGATATTATAAATGTATTTAAAATACAAGATATGCAATCGCTACCATTAAAGGACAATTTTTTTCCCCCATGCCTTTTTGGTGGACTTTTGGATGGAGCATGTAAATGTATTTGAAAAAAAAAAAAAATGTTATTATTCAAAAGTAATTTCTATGAAAAACACTGTACCCCTGTGTCTCATGTCTTACTGCGGGTGTGAAATGTGTCTGTCTATATCATCAGTATAACATTATGTGGTATCATTTTAATTCAACCGATCAACTGTAAACTATTAAAGTGTACAGATAAAATCAAATCACTCGTATGACTTCCAGTCACACACTTTCGGAGTCAATGAAATGCAAAAAATAACAAAAATAAAGGCTTTGACGACATTTTAAAATTAATGCATGTGTAAGTAATGCAAGTTCAGTGTTTTAGACCAGAATAATGGTCATCTAATTCTTATGTAACTCAACTATCAGACTATCATTCGGACAGTTGTCAACTGTTTCTAGAATCAGGAAAGTTGTTTTTATGTGAACACCAATGTCTCAAAAACAGATTCACATAGTTTTTCCAGGACAACATGTTTTCAGAACAGCAATGACAACATCAGCCTCAAATGCAGCATGAAGAGAAAGATCTTGTTTAATTTGAGTGGGACTTATTATAGGTCTTATCTCAGCTGGGTTGGCAAATGTTCTTCTAGTCCATTTAGGGCAAGGTTGAACTTTATGGAAAGACCCTCACATTCAGTTTTATTAGAGAAATATGAGATGTGCTGATATCATGCAACTGTATACCAGCAACATTTGAATGCTTCTCTAAAAGTTCCATTCCTGACTAGCTGTAATGAAGTTCTGGTTAGGGCTTTATATGTTAGAAATCAGGCTTCAAACAAAGTGTTACCATGTGGTTAAATGATAAACTAATTAAATAAGATGGCTATACCACATCAAAGCTCGTCCACTACCAAACAGTATAAAGTTCAGTAGACTTAAAACTATGAATGTGATTTATACTTAATGACATATGATCCTACATTTGCAAAATGTCTTTCCCCTTTTGATCGTGTTGTATCATGATCCCTGTGGGCAAATTTGCAATCAAAATAATCACCCATACCCAGTGCAAAATTGGCACTTGGACATACAGTACACTTCACATATATCCATCCTTAGATTTCTAAAAATGCAGGTACTGAGGTAATGAACTGTCTCTAGGTAATTAATATCTGCAGCAGAGAAGCCATTGGGAAAATGTTGAAAAATACTAAAAATATGTATATGTAAATATGTATGACCAAGTACAAATATTTGTTACAAAAAAATTGTAAAAAAATCAACTTGGATACAAGTCAGCAGAAATTTAGAAAAAAAGTTGGTTGATTCTCATATTGGAAACACATTGTGAAATGGTTTAACTGCTTCTGTGCTCATGAAACATGTTCACTGTGTGAAACAATGCCAGCAATGGAAAAAAATACAGTAATGGTGATGATGTCTTTCCAGGACACCAGCACCATGCTTCCATAACAGGCATCAGCTCCTTCATATCAAATGTAGCAAATGGATGAAGTTCTTTTTGACTTGTGTGGAACTTATTTTGAGTCTGATCTCAAGTTGACAACTGTTTTCAAGTCTACTTAGGGAGATATATAATACCGCTTAAACTTGTGTGAATAGAACCTCCTCATTAATTTTATTACAGGAATACAAGATGTGCCAGTCCTGTCCTGTAACTGTAGACCATAAACATTTGGGTGCATTTCCAAAACTAACCCCCATGCTTGCATCTGACTTTGCCCATTAAACCAATTAATATGATCCAATCCCTTTTAATAAAGTGCTTTTAATCTTTTAATCTCTTTCCCTTTTAATAAAGTGCTTTTAATCATTCACTGGGACAAATAGTGCACAAACCAGACTATGCACTTCATGGTACTTAATGCAACTGCTAAATTGGTATTATGAATTAATGTAGGATGTGCAATATGGTTTTAAAATTGAATTAAGCTATGTTGATCGTTTTCTTATATCAGTGGCATGTAGGAATGACCGATGTCCAAATTAATTTTATTTCAGAGATCTTAGAGGTGCCAAAGTCCTGCAACTGTATACCAATGACATTTGGATGGCCTTTAAATTAACAATAATAATAACAAATACATATGTTCTTTAAAATAAAGTGTTCCAAAGGTGTTTTAATTTTGGGGGGGGATTGCAGTCCATGTAAATTACATTAAAATGTTAAACTGTACAATTTACATGTGGCTGTTCGTGTTAGTGACCCACACTTGGGCCCCAGGTGCAAAGTCCTCCCTGAGGCAGCGTGTATCATATGCCCGCTCCTGGTGGATGCCTGCGTCTGTCTGGGACTGGAGGGCGAAGTCGCGTGTCACCTGGAGACTATGGCGCAGCTGCTGCAGGTACTCCTTCACAGGCTCTCCATTGATCTCAGGCGCTGGTGTGGGGCCGAACACCAGGTCCTCTAGTGTCCTCAGTTCACACCCAAACATTAGTGCTGCTGGTGTGCATTTGGTGGAATCTTGCACTGCTGTCCGATAGGCCCACAGGAACTACGGAAGGTGGCGGTCCCAGTCCCGCTGATGCCGGCTCATGAGAAGTGCGAGCTGATCTGCTGAACCATTCCAGCAGTCCATCACTTTGGGGGTGCAGGAGGGTGGTGCGTGTCTTCTTGATCCCCAGCCACCACCAACTTCACAGACATGCCGAACATCTCCTCCACCAATTTCTCCATGGTGGTGTTGGCACTCGGGGACCACGTACGCCTCGAGTCACTTGGTAAAGTAATCCATGGGGGGGTACTGCTGCATCGGGACGTGTGAAAGGTGCGTCGGACCTTTCTGGGAAGTGCAGGCATCACAGCAGTGGACAGCAGTGGAGCTTGCCATCTTACCTACACCCTGCCCAATAGAAGCGGGACCGGAGCCGGTGAAGCATCTTGGAGATCCCAAAATGGCCCGCCCCCACAAAACCGTAGACTAGCCACAGAACTTGAGATTGGAGTGTTCAGGGCACCAGCAGCTGCAGCAGGTCTCTTCTTTGTTCTGGTGACTGCCACAACCAGTACAGCAGTTTGTTGCGTTGCGTGAGGGTGGCCCAATTGGAGTAGTAAGCTTTCATGTTGGGGTCAAGTGCTGACACATCAGCCCAGTCCGGTTGCTTGCCTGCTGCTAGCCACCGCCTCACCCTTGCAACCTGCTTGTTCTTGTTGCAGCTGCTGGTGATCGATGGTGGGGGGGTCCACTCGTCTGCTGTGTCGCTGACCTGGAGCACAGCATCTGTGGAAAGCACCTGATCACGCTCCTCCTGACATTTGCAATAGTGGCACTCCAAATCCTCATAGGGGCGTCGGGAGAGAGTGTCGGCGTTGCCGTGGTGTCGGCTTGCTCAGTGCTGCACTTCGAAGTTGTATTCTTGGAGCATCTCTATCCACCACGCCACCTGGCCCTCAAGTTCTTTGAAGGTGAGTAGCCAGGTGAGGGAGGCATGGCCAGTGCATAACAAAAGCGTCTGCCATAGAGGTAGGTGTCCGGAAAAGTCCCAGGACCACTGCGAGGAGCTCACAGCGGGTGACGCAGTTGTTGTGCTCAGCTCGTTTCAAGGAGTGGTTGAAGTAGGCCACCACGTGCTCCCTCATCTCTCCTTCTTGGCACAGCATGGCACCCACTTGCACGTTGCTATGCACGTGCCATAGCAGGTTGCACTTCTTGGGGTTGAAGCGGGGATTAGCCTGGTGGATGGTAGTGAAGATCTCTTGTAGACTGTGTAGTTCCCCCTCAAAATTCGTCAGGTCATCGAGGTACTCCATGAGGCGCTCAAACATTGCCGGAGCATTGCAGAGCCCGAATGGCATCACCCAAAACTGCCAGAGCTCCTGGCCGGTGAAGGCAGTCTTAGGTCTTGCTTTTAGCGCCAACTCCATCTGTTAGTAGCCGCTGCGCAGATAGAGGGAGCTGGAACCAGCAATGTAGTTGAGTGTGTCATCGATGCCAGGAAGCGGGTAGGAGTCGTTCTTTGTGATATCATTGAGCAGTGGTAGTTTGGGAAGAACCACCACATGCCACCAGAGCTGCCCATGGACTGTTGGACAGCTTGATGACCCCCACCTTTGCCTAATCTTCTGCTTTGCTATTTGGCGTTTGGCTAATGCCAACTGGTGGGGCCGGAGGCAGATGGGGTGAGCATCGCCGGTGTCAATGGCGTGCTGCACCAGTCTGATATCGATGGTGCTGGTCCAACAGGTCCTTAAGCAGCTGGGCTGGCAAGTGCCTAGGCCATCACTGCTCCGCTGCCACAGGTCTCGAACTGCTTGCACTGTCTCTGTGCAGGGCAGCGTTGATGATGTCTTCCCCTCTCTGGTGGTCTCGGTGGCGTTCGGTGGCAGTGCGGCTGGTAATAGCGATGTCGTCTCCTTTTCGGCGGGTCTGGCAGCTCTTGACGTGGCTGGTAGCAGTGATGTCTTCTTCTCGGTGGGGCCGGATGCTCTTGGCGGTGACCGTGTGGCTGACAGCGGCGGAGTCATCTTCTTCCCTCTGGTGGTCCGGAAGGCTCTGGTCGGCTGTAGTGAAGACAAGCGAGTAGCTTTAGATTTCAATGCAGCACTCTTGCGTTGCCAGTGCGTCTGCCTCACTCTTCTTTTTTTTCTGTTGCGCAGGAGAACTATGGTCTCACTGCTGACGTGAAGAACGCAGTCCTCCATGACCCTGCTCCCCAGTAGGTCAGAAGATCTAACCCCACAATGCAGACATCTTGGATGTCAGCCAGCCAAAACTCAAGAGTCCGTTCTTGGCTGGCAGCGGTCAAATGCAGGAACTTCTTGCCTCTCATTCCTACCTCCTTTCCGGTCACCGCCTTCATGTGTAGCGTGGTGGACGTCCACCCGGGAGAACACGGCATGTCTGTATCGGGGAGTATGCAGGGCCAGACCAGGGAGCTGGTGGACCCGTGTTGGGGGCCAGATAGTCACTTAGGGCAGGATTGCCGCCTGACTGTGGTCTGCTGGAATGTAGTACTATTTATTTCCAGTTTTCCTTGCAAAATGAAATTAATCATCTCTTAAACTGTACAAGTAAAAATCTTTGGAAAATGAACCTGATTTGCTGTTAACAACATACTGTAGTGAAATGAAGACTCAGCTGGAAGTTAGATTGGCATTTATTGAATTACTTGCACTTACGTTCATCTTGAACAAAACTACAAATTAGGCAGTATTCAAAAGCATTTAAAAACCCTGGCGACTGATAACTCAGCTATGGTACTCGGCATAGCACATATAAGTAACATTTAACTAACTACCCAGGGAGGCAATAAACATAACAACACTAATGAGTGACCTCAACAAACATGAACATATGAACAATAGAAGAAGCACAACAACTGTAACAAAGACAACAATTCCCGCATGGGCATCTTGCTTCTGGGAATATGCAAATGAGGCCATCGTCACAATATCTACATACAAATGTGTCCTATAAATATATCCTTCTCTCTGGGCCAAACACGAATCACTGCTCCTTGCCATAGCTGTTTATTTGTGACCACAGTAATAACTTTTCTGCTGGTAAGATGGAAAATAATAAGCCAGGTCTGCACGCAACTACGTAGAGAAAGCAGATCCTTGAGATAATCCCAAACTTGAGATAATGTTAGATTTATATGGAACTTATTTTGGGCCATAGCTCATCTGAGTTGGCAACTCTTCTAATAAGCCTTTCCTGGGAGATATATAATACCCAACGTTAATGGAAATTTTATTTCAGAAATCTGAGAGTGTCCTGCAACTATACACCAGTGACATTTGGGTGCTTCTCCAAAGTCAAGGCCTTTTACTGGCTATGATATCAAAATGAACAAGACTCAAACACCTATCATGAAATGTGTCAACTTAAAATCCACCTTCAAACCAATCTCTTTATTTATTGGATCAAGTAATTCACAAACCATGTAGTACACTTTAGCTAGTTATATTTCTGTATAATGTGGACATTACTGGCATACTCAGTTTTTATAAGCAGAATATAGGTCGTATAGTATATATAGTATTTACTAAACAAATAACATTGACAGATATATTACTGGCGTCATAATAAATAATAAAACAAATTTTCCATGCAAATGTATGAAAATGAATGTTTGTTAAATAATATTAACGAATCATGCTTCTTACTGTAGAAGCACTGAACATATCACTATCAAGCCACAAGATCACAAGAATGTTTGACCAAATTGAGCAAGGCACTAACTGTGCTGAGCAGGCAGACTTGCTATGTATATAAGAAGCAACTCTGGACTTCTCCTGGAACTGACACATTACTGCACCTAACACAGGTGAGTGAAGTCACTATAATCAGTGACTATTGTATATCTATCGTAGTTAAGAGGTCATTGGTCAAAGGTTTAGATGTATGTTGTACATGCTTTACAATATTTTGTATTGTTATTTTATATATAGTTTATCTTATCATTACTTAAATTTGTCAAAAATGATTGCTTTGTTCAGTGTTTAGATTATCATTGAGATATTGGATATGCAAAACAATGTAGTATACCACTTTTGTTCAGCCACCTCAAATTTTGTTTTGGAGCATTTTGAGACTACACCAGATACCATTGATTAGTAAGTAATATTATATTCATTGTCACAATGAAAGTGGAAGTCTGCCAAGAATATCTAAATTAGTTATTTATAACTTATCAGGGTTTTTCCTGGCTCAGAAAAGGGCTTTGGTGGTACTTGTGTGGGCCAGCGAACGCGATCAATCAACCCTCTATACCATGAACATGGACTTAGTTATTTGGCCCCAAATAACTTTGAGTGATGAAGTGACTTGATCATATTTAGGCTATTACGGAACAGGTTGACAAAATATATAAGAAAAGTTAAATTAAAGGCATAAAACAGAATGTTAATAATTTTGACTGTATCCTATTGGTGAGGTTTTGTTGATTAACTATATACAACTATGCTATCAAGTGCATTTTAAGTGCATTAGGGGTGATTTTAGGGCCTGAGGTTTGGGGAGGCTGAGCCCTGAAAAAAGGGTGTTCTTGTTACACAAATTTGCCAATTTTTTTAATGAATTAATTACATTTTATTTGATCTACATTGCGCATGCACATTGATTTACTGAACCTATTGAATTAGAGTAAAACTAATTCAATAGTGACCAGAAAATCTATAAGTCTGCATAGAGCCTTTTGGGAGGTATGGATATAATGAATTCAAGAAAGAGACAAGACATCTGTGATGAATTCAGTCCAGAGGAACAGACCTTGCTGGATATACCATGCAAGGGACCTGGTTCCATTCACATATTATTCGAGTGTGTTAGGTTTAAATTAAAGGATCCATTGCCTTTACATGAATATAGTATCCAGGTACTTTAGCTGTCTTGACACAAGAAGGTTTGCCTACCAGTTAGCTGATAACTATCGTTTCCTCTTGGAGTAAGACTTATTTGCCGAATGCGTCTGCTATTTAATTTTAGTTGGATGACATTTTGTTATCTCGTTCTGTACTAGTTGCGCGCATCTCGCTGGACTCTGCTTGTTGCGTTTACTTGACCTATGCATAGTGATAGTGTACAACAGCTCATGACCGCCGCCCCGCTGGTCTATAGCAGCCAAAAATAGAACATGGGAAAATCTCATTAAAAACGGTTCGAAATCACGTTTTACGTGCTGTAAAACGTGATTTCGAACCGTTTTCAAAGAGATTTTCCCATGTTCTATTTTTGGCCCTGGGTATAGGTGATATATGCAATTGCCTAGGGCGGCAAATGCTTGAGGGGTGTACAAGCGCTGTCGACACACGCACGCGCACACACACTTATGTCGCTCAGAATCGGCGCTGATGTCGGGGGCGCCTTTTACTGTGCCGTTCTCCCTCCGGGGGCGTCACATCTAACTAAATTACACGCAACCGAATGCGCCCCCACTCTGCTTAAACACACCAAGCTTATGGAACTACCCCAGCAGCTTCAAAGGCTGCAGTTTTGTCTGATTTGTATTGTTTTAAAAATCCCGAAAACGTCATTTGAAATTTGTGCAAAATTCTTCTTAATTATTCAGTGTTCTCATATTGTTTATTTTAAAAGTAAATAACAATAAAACTCAGACTTAGACTCCCACCTAATGGTTAAAAACACTCTACTGCAATTGGCTGATCTTGAACATCACCTGCTTATTTTTGTTCTTTTAAAATAAGTTATTTTGTGTATGGTATTTTTTATTTCTGTGTATCTTGTATATTAGATTTCTTGCACCAAATGACCCACTGGCACTAAATCATATTAAATCTAAATATTTTTTTCAGTTCTATTGCTGTTTTTGATTTCTCATGTTTCTCTTGTTTCTCATGTTTTTAGTTTCCATTAAAGTGCCATCATGAGCACAGACGCAGAGATGGAGGCCTATGGCCCTGCGGCCATCTACCTCCGAAAGCCAGAGAGGGAGAGGATTGAGGCTCAGACCGCTCCATTTGATGCCAAAACCGCCTTCTTTGTGACTGAACCTGCGGAGATGTACCTCAAGGGTAAACTTGTCAAGAAAGAGGGTGGCAAAGCCACTGTTGAGACTCTTTCTGGAAAGGTAGGGGAATTATTGTTTTATTTGAAATACTGTCTTAGTAAAGCTTTTTTTATTTTACTGTATTTGCTTTTCAGACCATCACTGTGAAAGAGGATGAGATCTATCCCATGAATCCCCCAAAGTTCGATAAGATTGAGGACATGGCCATGATGACCCACCTCAATGAGGCTACCGTGCTGTATAACCTCAAAGAGCGTTTTGCATCATGGATGATCTACGTGAGTTCAATCTTTTAAATGGAGTGTGTCTATAAACATCTTTAAAGTCTGTACATCAAATATGCTCATGTTTATACTCTCTCTACTATTACAGACCTACTCTGGGCTGTTCTGCGTCGTTGTGAACCCCTACAAGTGGCTTCCTGTGTATGATGTTCAGGTTGTAGGAGCATATAGAGGCAAGAAGAGGATTGAGGCTCCACCCCACATCTTCTCAATCTCTGACAATGCCTATCAGTTCATGCTCACTGGTAAGATCAAAGTTGCTGGAACCCTAAAGTGGTTATAGAGAAGAAGACTTAACTTGAACATAAGCATATTACCGCAGCTACAAAGATTTAATTTAATTGCAATATGTATGTGTGTATTTCAGATCGTGAGAACCAGTCTGTCCTTATTACGTGAGTATGATACAAATGATCACACCAATTCTTTAAAAACGTTGATAATGAAGCAGAATAATCTAGATTATCCTTCTCTCATCCCCAGTGGAGAATCCGGTGCAGGAAAGACTGTCAACACCAAGCGTGTCATCCAATAT
>OOFE01041911.1:3441-22535 GCA_900323365.1 Monocentris japonica | reverse complement strand
CAAGCTGTGATGCACTGTGTGTTCTGACACCTTTCTATCATAGCCAGCAGTAACTTTTTCAGCAATTTGTGCTACAGTAGCTCTTCTGTGGGATCGGACCAGACGGGCTAGCCTTCACTCCCCACGCGCATCAATGAGCCTTGGGCGCCCATGACCCTGTCGCCAGTTCACCGGTTGTCCTTCCTTGGACCACTTTTGGTAGGTACTAACCTCTGCATACTGGGAACACCCCACAAGACCTGTCGTTTTGGAGATGCTCTGACCCAGTCGTCTAGCCATCACAATTTGACCCTTGTCAAAGTCGCTCAGATCCTTACGCTTGCCCATTTTTCCTGCTTCCAACACATCGACTTCAAGAACTGACTGTTCACTTGCTTCCCAATATATCCCACCCCTTGACAGGTGCCATTGTAACGAGATAATCGATGTTATTCACTTCACCTGCCAGTGGTTTTAATGTTGTGGTGTACTGTATATAGCATGTCTGTGTGTGTATATGTGCTTGTGGACAGCATTAATGTTCTGCCACTCTTTGAACTCTTTTTTTCTGCAATCTGATTGGTTCCTCACTGCTGGCACTACATTGGTGTGTATGCCTGTGTATCTGTGTGGGTGTGTGTTTATAATGGTAGCATAAATGTACATGTTTATGAGTGTGTATGCATGTGTTTGTAGGTGTTTGCCTGATAGAAGCAGCATGTAGTAGTATTACATGTTATTAGGAATAGCAGGGTGTGTGCTTCTGCGTGTCTGTAGCAGCAGAATCTGTATGCACACACACCGTATGCGTCTTTTTGTGTGTGTGTGTGTGTGACCTAGAGGCCTTGAGATGGAATACCATCCTTCCCCTCCGCCTCAAGACAACATGAGCATATGAGCATGGCTACAAGTCATAAGTCAGGAAGAAAGCGAAGCAGGGGATGAAATAAGGGGGGGCGGAGCTAAGGATGAAGAAAGTAGGTCAAGGACAGGATGTAAAGTGAGAATGCAAATCAAGAAAATGCTTGTGTGTGATATGTAATCTTGGCCAATGTAATTTCACATGCACTTTATCAGGAGAAGCATCCCAAAAATGATTTGTCAAATGTGTGTGTGTGTGTTGACGTGATATTTGTATGCACTATATGTCTGACACAGAGCTACTTTGCGTGATGCTGGTAACACCTTCTTGTCTTTCCGGCAGCAACCAAATATGGAAAGTCACAGACAGACAAAGAGAAACTGACACACTAAAATGTGTTTTTTTTTAAAATTTTTTTTACAGTAATTGATTTTGGTTTTCTTTTGTTATAGGAAACCACCAACTGTTTGGGCGCCCAATCAGAGAAGAAAATCAATTCTTCCCCAGCTTCCCCTCAACGGTGCAACACAGGACAGAAAAATATCATGTGTTTCCATCTGTCTGTATTAAGATTTACTGAGCCAGCATTCACTAAGTATGTAACCTTTTCATAGTAAAGTGTCTGGGTTGAACGAGAGAAAATCTGCCCATCAGCGATACATGAGACTTCCTGGTTTTGCCTGGAAGTGGTCATGACCAATGGTGGGAAATCTTCTGTCCACACAGGAAGTAATGTGTTTTACACATTGGGAAAAATGATTACGCGGCCATCTTAGTAACCTAGCTATTTTATTCTAACATTTTGTTTGTGGCTACAGTATCGTTATATGCACAAAGTTGCCTTCATTTCTACGACTGTTTCTGTCAATGTCACTGGCAGTAATGTGAACGGTTACTACTCTTGCAAATGTGCAAATGCTTTTGCACATTTTCTACTACCTGGTGACATTTGGAGCCGCCGTACTCTTCATCAAAGGGAGCATTGCAGTGTGCAGACTTTACTTCTCTTTCATTGATACAGGAAGTTTGGCCATGGTTTAGTATTGGTGCCATTTGGATTCCCCTCCTTAAGCTGTAAGAAGTGTTGGCTACAAGCTATATGCTCCGTAGCACGTATCATGATGAGGTGCCCGACATTATGAAAACCAGCTACTGGTGCAGTACATTACAACATAGCAGTTTGTGATGAAGTTGAAAAAACGCTCTATTAACATTCCTTATTTCTCAGTGGGAATGTGGGTATATTAAGACATTCAGTGTCTGACAGGCAGGGAATAGACCCGTTACCATGATAAATACACCGCCAGCCTGTATGCACATTTATATATGTATACTAAACACACATACAGTAAACACACACACACAAATGGAAACTCACAAGGGCATGCATAATGGATGGCAGCTGTTATCAGTGTGTCCTTTCTATGCCAGCTGTGTATTCATGAGAGGGGATTGGAGGGGACGGGTAGAATTACAACATGATCCATTTAGACATGAGACAAAGGGGTGACTGAGTATTACTGAATGACTTGAAAAGACTCAAAGAAGACTTGACTGCTCTTATCTTGCCAGCGTTGCATCCTCTATTGATGCTGTTTGAGAGTCAGCTGTAGTTGGACGGGGTTGGACGAGGAGGAAAACACCGTGACCAATCAATTCATCTCCTTAAAAGCAGTCAGTTCGCTCTCCACCACGGCGCTCTGACACCGTGGTCGTGGAAGAGACGTCCTTGTTCGGGAGGTGCAGAATCAAAATAGACGGCCTAGTTAACCAATCCGCTTCGATGTTGTTCTCCGTGAGTAATGTATAGTTGTGCATTCTGCGAACTACATTGCAGTTTTAATAGTTGGCGTCCTTTTTTGTCCAGTCACATCTGGATCGTTTTAGCAAGCTGTTGTTAAGTTTGCCACCAAGGTTTTTCCAATTTGCAGAAGAAACTATTTAGTATGGTATTGGAGACATTGTGTACCAGGAATGAGCCAGATGCTACCAGGAAAACAGAGATGTTGCAAAATGTTTTTTGTACATTTTCTTTAGTTTTTGACTTACGGTGACTGCAACCATAGAATGAGCTATGTCTCCTATCACCAGCATTATACAAGCAACCACAATAAAGCAGTGCAATGTTGAGAGGCCTTTACAGTATTCCTGTTAGCATAAAACTATCATGTAGGAGCTACTGCACCTTTGCTGTCAGTTCATTCACAATCATTCCACACAATCAAGGCCTACCTACCATAAGCACTGTGACAGTACATAAAAACGGAGGGCAATAAGTAGACAGTATTATCTTAGGTGATTTCTCATCCATCACACAGAGAGGAAGACACTCAATGGTACTCCAATCACTGGAGCTGGGGAAGCCAAGCTCTTTGAATTTGGGAGATAGTTTGCTTTATATCAAAGAGAAAGTGTGTGTGTGTGAAAGAGAGAGAGTGTGTGTAAATATAATTTTAAGTGAAAAGTCAGGATTCATCACGAGACAAATTTCAATTCACCATAAAACTACAGCAACTTTATATGGTTTGCCCACTGTGTTTAAAACAACACACTTGCTGTAATATTATATACTGGAAAAAGAGACAGAAAAAGACAGAAAGAACGCACCTCATGTTTCAACTGACTCATCGATGGGTGGAAGTTTAGCACTATGAGCAGAAGAAATGAAAACTGTGCAATTTTGAACGCATTATTATTCCAGGAGGCTTAAAAAAAACAAAAAAAACAAATCGAATGAATGCCGTCAGCGTAGCGATCCTGAAATTGGGTTTTGGTGAAGTGGTGGGTGTATGAGTTGACCCGTGAAGTGGCATGAGAAATGCTTTTGAGACGGCGGAGATACTGAGGTCTTAAATTCACTGTTTTTTATTGAAACGGCTGAGTGATGACTGTGACACTGGAATACGCAAACACCATTAAACCCACAGGTGCATGCACACACAAGCACAGACTCACTGGTGCACGCATGCTTACATACACACACACACACACCTCACAAGCATATTGAGTATCTGATATCATACATGCAGTTGATTTGGAAATAGAATATCTAATGGTGTTATTCAGAATGCTCAAAAGCAATCTGACTCAAATAATCCAGTAAAAACAAAGTTGCACAAAAATGACACGCTTATCTGTGGAGAAAATATGGTTCTAAGAGGAATGTTTTGGTGCTACATAGAAGGAAAACCCATAGTAGCACTTTGCGATGGCCTTATTCTAGCGTATTATCAGTGTATTACTAAACTTCACAAACCATATCCTCTCCTTCAAGAGCATCCAAGAGAAGATCATGTTGGCTGCCCTAATACAGGGACACTACCCGTGGCTCTGATGTGGAAATATAATAAAGAACTGGAAATTTTAGTAAGACTTGATAATACCGGTTTGCCAACGATAAAGAGTGTTATGAGTGGAAACACAAGGCTGGACTCAAGAGCATGACTCAGACACAGGATAATAGTTCAAGCAAAGAGTCTTTACTTAACGTGGCAAGGTTCAGTACACACGTAGCCTGTCAGCGAAGGCAAACAAATCCAAAGGGGTGAGGCAAAGGCAAAGTCCAAAAACCACTAGGGCAGCTATCACTGGAAAAAGGCTGGAACGCTAGACACAGGATACGAGACGAACTGGCACTGGACTACCAAGTGAACACGGCTTATATACACTGAAGGAGGGAGACTAACAAGACACAGGTGAGACCAATCAGAGGCGGGGCAGACAATCAGACAGGCGGGAAACACACAAGGGCAGGAAATGGAGACGTCTGGAACGAGAGGAGAGGTAAGTACAAAATAAAACAGGAAGTGTTGAAAATACTGAATGAAAACAAAACAACCTAACTTAAGTGACTTGACGGACTGTAACAAAGAGAACAGGACAGAGCAACGCAGAAGAGTTTGAGTTTAACAAAACGTTATTAGCAACAAAGACACCAGGCACTTTTATTTTGTTACATATACGTATAAAATCTTGAACCCTCAACTGCTCCACTAAAAAAAACAAAATAGGGAGAGAGAAGGATGGAGATAGTGAGACGTAAACTGGGTTTCCATCCAAGCATTTTTTTATTTATTACGATGTATTTAGTTAGAAAGGCTGGATGGAAACTGGAAATGTCGCTCAAAGTTCCTCAAAAATTGTTTTACGTTTGCTCGAGGTGGAAAAATTGTTTGTCGCTAAGGAAATGCTGTTGCTGTAATGTTGTAATAATGCCGTCGGCTCGTGTTCATTCTCGTTGCAGCGCAGTTCAAAAAGTGGTTTTGGACGTTCTGACCTCCCGGGAACGTCACAGTGCTGTCTCTCCCGATGAAAAAGCGTCCGTCGTGCAATGTTTTCTGAGTTCAAAGTTCAGAAATTCGCTTGACAGTCGGCTGCGAAGGTGTCAGCGTGGTGAATGCGTGTCTGAGGTATTTCCGTGCTGGCAATGGCAGGTCTGTGGAGCGGGATGCCAGCTGTGGTTTTGATGCAAGAGCTTCCAACATGTGGCATTATCAGGGAGAGACATGCTTTTCAACAGTAACATGGTTCTTAATAGGCATACTCTCAACGATTGGATTACAGAGGGTATTATTTCAATTGATTCTAGAAATTTCCATTCAGTGCTTTTTTCATCAACTTTATTTGTTGCATTTTTAAACATTAATTGTCAAATTAACCGCGATGCCTTGGTACAATTACCATGAACAAATGAGACCGTGGCGGAGACTGACTCAATAGTGTGAACAGCCTTGAACTATTTTCCAAGCATTTTCACACTTTCTCAGCGGAAAATCCACTTCATTACTTTTGCAGGGCCTAATGTATTAAATTAGGTTTTGATAAAGCTGCGTGCCGAGGGGGTAGCTTCTAGCTCACGCCAGCAGTTTGCTCTGGAAGAACAGCGCCCTCTTCCTGTGTTGTGCTGTAAGGCGATCCGGCAGACGTCCCGCCAATCACACAACGTAACAGGCCGGTTAGAGGCTCCCGATCTTGTCAGCAACCGTCTCATTTGATATTGTACTAATGTCTCAAAATGACTGTGATATTGATTTATTGACGTTAAAAGGCTACGTATCGCACCTTTAATCTACAGCTGTGTTCTCAAAGTGCTGAAAGTGACGGAGAGAGAGGGTGGGGGGCGGGGGTGGGGCTCACTGAGGGAGCGTGACCAATATTACTCGTATGTAACAGGATTATCTGCCACAAATGATGGGATTATACAAATAGAAAACTCAGGTTTCACTGGCTTGCATGCATCTATTATGCAGTATGCAGTTCAAAATCTACCTCTATCTATCTGTCTGTCTGTCTATCTGTCTATCTGTCTATCTGTCTGTCTGTCTGTCTGTCTGTCTGTCTGTCTATCTATCTGTCTATCTGTCTATCTATCTGTCTGTCTGTCTGTCTGTCTGTCTATCTGTCTGTCTGTCTGTCTGTCTATCTGTCTATCTATCTGTCTGTCTGTCTGTCTGTCTGTCTGTCTGTCTGTCTGTCTGTCTGTTTGTCTGTCTTTCTTTCTAACTATAGTTGATCTTTTTGCAAGCCTTTATACAGGCCTGAACTATTTTCCAAGCCTTTTCACACTTTCTCAGCAGAAAATCCACTTCATTACTTTTGCAGGGCCTAACATATTGAATTAGGTTTTGATAGAGCTGCCTGCATATCTTGGCCATTAAATGAAGCCAGTGATTTCACTCTTCAGTCACTTCCTGTCTCCATTCTCTTAAAGGTTTTGGAAAATCTCGGTTCATTTTGACTTTTCTTTTCTAACCTCTTTCGATCTTTAGCGATATACATGCAAGTAGTAACAGCTTCATTTAGACATGAGAGCAAGTGTCCCACCTTTTACTGCTCTCTGATGTACCGCTGCACTTTGATGAATAATACTCAAGATCGTCATGAATTACATTGGACAATTTTATTGATTTCACACTGAGGTGAAAAAAAATGACATTACTGTACTTCTAACTATTTTAGCCATTTTGCTGAGAGCATGAGTGGCCACTTTAGACTTTTACCCAGAGACGTAGCGGAGGATAAACCCACCTCTTTAGGATGACATAAAACAACAATCATTTCCTATTTCAACTATTTCAAGGATGTGACTAAAAATGTGAGGTGACGTCAAACTTCAATTTTCCAATCCAGACAGAACCGCGTGCCGTGATCATTTGGTGTTAAACGTGCCGTGATTGAAAACACTTTCTCTGCCTGTCAATTAGCCAATGAGCTTCAGTGTTTCGCTCATTGATGAGCTGATTGTGATGAATTAATATTTACAAGACACAGATACGTTTCCACTATTAGATGAAAGACTGATGATTACTTCAGGAATGTGATGCAATAGTTGTATGCAGAGAGAGAGAGAGAGAGAGAGAGAGATGAGGGGAGGCAGAGACAGATGAAGAGAGCGAGAGACTGAGGGGGGAGAGAGAGAGAGAGAGAGGAGAGCAATGAAGAGAGTAGAGACAAATAGCTTAAAAGAGGAGGTAGAGAGATAGATGAAGAGAGAGAGGGGATGGGAGAGACAGAGAGAGAGAGAGAGAGAGAGAGAGGTAGAAACATGAACTCCTGCTCGTCTGATCGATGATGGTCTTGTGTAAAGTGGGCTTGCCGGGACGCTGTCAGCTCTCTGTAACGCCGTCTTCCTGGAAACAGTCGACCAGGGAGGCTGTCTATCCGTCTGTCCGCCTGTCCTCCACCCCTCCTCCATATCAGCTACCAGTCTGTCCATCTGGCCGCGAGCAGACGACCACAGACTGACTCAATGACAACCACAGAGAGAGTGAGAGAGGTGTGAAGGGAAAGGAGGATGGAGAGGAAGTCTAAACTAAGAAGTGCTGCCAGTTTGGCCGAATTTTCAACAAAAGGGGTGTTGCCGCAGGCTTTGCCGAGTCCTGTGGGATTGGTTCATCCCATAACCAATCACAAAACGGATTGCGTTTTCCATACGTCATCGACAAGCAACGCTGGCTGATTTTAGCTAACCGCCTAGCTAGCTAACTCACTAACTCACCGCCGCAATGCAATCGATATAGCAGCGTATCATATGGTGAAATACAGTGAAACGGTCTCTATTATTACACACAAGGTCACAAACACTGATAATGTCGAAAATATGCTACTTATTTGTTGTTATTTTAGTTTAGTTATGTTAGTTTTTGTGAGCATGAATGTATGAACCTGCGTGCTTGTTGGGTTTTTAATTGAGCATTTTCTAAACAGCCACGCCGACGAAGCTGTTGAATGGAGAGACCGAGGAAGAGAGCGAGGGCGTGCGAAGGATCAAATGGAGAGAAATTAGAGAGAAATAAATACAAAGAGGAGACGGGAGGCCGAATGGGAAAGAGCTCCGGAGACAGACAGACAGGTTGATGGGGGTCTAAAAGGTCACTGTAAAAGTCTAGCCTTCAGTTTGACTGATGCTGCTGGCATTTAAATGGAGTTAACGCTAACACACACACACACACACACACATACATACATACACAGATAGACAGGAGGGTAAGCAGAATATCTCTGTTAGTCTGAACCGTGTGCAGAACTGTGTCTCTATGATATGAACCGCTGCTACTCTAGTTAACCCTGAGCTGAAGATCTGACGGCGCCTGTCTGTCTCCGTCTGTTTTGATTTCAATTGAAGAAGCGTTACCGGCCCGGTGATCATCCTCACCGCCAACCTATTAGCTTTTACATTAAACTCAGCGATGAAACGAACCATATCTGTCTGGATTACCCTGGTGGTAAATAACAGATGGTCAAAACCTCTTTGCTGCTATGACAACAGTATGATACAGTCAGGTGTAAATGAAACGGTGGGTCAACTATGAACAACCACCGATATAAACAAAAGCCACACAAGAGTTGCATTTTTGTTCATATATTTCATATTTTTTCCATATCTTTTATACACTCCAGTGTCATGTTTCATACCATTTGCTTTGTTTCTATTATTTACCTTGTTATTACTGTTTACCGCTGCAACAACACAATTTCGTTAAACCTTCATCCCATGTTATCTTCGTGCTCTGTGGTTGAGTGCGTTTAGGGGTGAAATTCAATGAGAGCTGTACTGCACATGCATGCTGCCCACTGTGGTTAAGGGCTCTGCCGCCACACGATCAATCGCATCTGTGCGTTGAATCATCTCCACAGTGGGAACCGATTTGTATTGAGCTTGTGGCGCTCTCAAGAAACGTCGCAATAGAAAGTGGATTGATTCTCCCTCAACAACTCATCCAGCAACGATTTAATCTGAAACGGACTAAATGCATCGTTGCGTACTTCTAAAATGCCGTTCTGAGTTCATAATTTGTCTAAAACGAGGCAGAAAGGAAGTTTATCATCTCCACCGTTACCTGCTAGTTTGTCTGTCGGAGTCTTTTCACAGCAGGAGTCTGGTGTGTGTGTGAGTCCCATCCTCCCTTCATTTCCTCTTTGGTCTCTCTCTCTCTCTCTCTCTCTCCCTCCCTTCATCTCCCTGACAAATTGTCCTTTCTGCTCTCAGGGAGATTTTAGGGCAGACGTACACAAGTGCGGGAAGAGGGAGAAGAAGAAAGAGAGGGAGAGAGAGAGAAGCTTGGTTATGTTGACTGGTATCTGGTAAGATTAATGTGTTAGTGGTTGTCAAAGTGAGGTTCGGGGGCCCCAGGAGGTCCCCAGCAAGAATTGTTTAATTTCACTAGAAACTGTAATCATCATTCTCGCCACTATTGTCTCACTATTGACAGTTACAATTCAATTCAAAACTAAATCAACAACAACACACATCGTCCCATATGGATCCCTGGGACACAATCTGATCAAATGGGGGTCTGTGGGCTAACGTGTTTCTGTTCGGGGACCTGTGACATAAAAATGATTGAGCGTGACACTGTGCAGTCCCGACTCTGGAGACTACTAAGATGAGAGCGAAGCCGCTGATCTTAGATCCTGAAATGTACAGGGTGTTCGTCCAGGGTGGAATCACAGGGAAAGGGTCAAAACTGCAGGACAGAAGTGCAATTTGAACCCTCACCTCCATTCAGAGAACTCAAACCGTGGCATTTCAGACCACTCGGCACGGTGTTTCTTATCCCCTGTGATTCCAGACCCTGTAGACACCCTTGGATTCAACTTCCATCGGCACTATGTCTTTGCGCTCGTCTCATTTACGTTCGTTTTCCAAAGATGTCCCAACCCCTTCCCAGAAACAACACGACACGCTTACTTTTGAGTAGAACGGATCCGGGTGATGAAAGTACCCATTTCAGCAGCGGCGGAAGCGTACGGTAGTAAACCGACGGACTGCAAAAGCCACCGCACTCTGAAACTGTGGACTCGGTACCTGAAAAGGAAAACGTCTAACTCTGTTCTTTGTTCCTTATGGCGGTGCTCATAAGGCATCGTAAGTGCATTATAAGCACATTGTGAGTGCATGAGAATTACTCCAATCAGTGTGCAAAAAAAAAAAAAACAGGGAATAATGCCAAATGACATGATAGTAAAGTCTTCTGATGCTTTCTGATAGTTTGTCTGATGATGATAGTGTTTTAAGACGTTTATTATGCCTGTAGTGTGTTTACTGCAGCTGTATTGCACTTACAATGCACTTCAAGTGTGTTTATTTCAGTATTATTTGGCACGCTCAACTATTTCATTCATGACTTGGCACATGCACGAGCTCTTATCCTGCTCATCCCACAGATTCTCTGCTGATGCATGTGAGGCGAGGTGCAGCATGTAAACAGTCTGCTTTAGTCATGTGTATGAGTTCCATGCTGACATCCTGAATATATGGTGCATTCGTGTACCCGGGACTACTCGTAAGCGTGGTGTGAAGATGCATATCAACTGCTTGACCCGACTATGAATCTCAAGCATATTCTGTGCATCTGTCATTTCCCCACCCCTTCTGGTACATATTGCCACCTCCATTAAAGCGTTGCTATAGGCGATATTGCACAATAGAGGTGATAGTGGTGAGTGATACACAGCGACTTAATGTGGCTATAACGATGCCGTGCATGCCCGGGAAGAGAAAGCTCTTTGCAAACCAAAGTGAATTCTCATTCCCAGCTCGGATCAAACCAGAAGAACCCGCTTCACTCATTTGATGATGATAACTGTGATGAGAATTAATTCACATGATGATTCCTTTTTTTGTCTTTTAATGAATGTAAAGGATTTAGGCAGCTTAGATGTGGATGCTCTTTGTTTTAGCGTGTGTGTGTGTGTGTGTGTGTGTGTGTGAATATTTGTCCCATCACCATCTGTTGTTTTTGAGATGATTTTTCTGAGGGTCATACTGTTGCATTACAACTGCACTGTAAGGTCAGGGAGGAGTAGATTGCATGTAATGGGATTACAATAATCTGATTGAAAAAAGATGATAGTCAGATGGACAACTGTAAAAAAAAAAAAAAGAAAAAAAAAAGAAAAGAAAGTTCGTAAACAAAATGCAGATACTTTAGAAAAAAGTTACCTATGACATGAATATGGTGGAAATGACTCCTCCCACATTTTCCAAAGGGCGGAGGGATTTCGACGGCAGGATTAGTTCTCAGTCTGTTCATTTGGTCCTTTGTTGGACTATCTGCCTATCTGAGTGTGTGTGTTGTGTCTTTGTATATGTGACTGTGTCAGTAGGTGTGTGTGTGTGTGTGTGTGTGTGTGTGTGAGGCGACTGCAATGCCTTTTGTTATTCAGTGCTGAGAGCGAGAGACAGAAAGACAATGAAATGACTGCATGTCCTAACCTCAGCACTCACCACACGGCCAGCCATGGACGCTGTCATTTCATTTCAGCAATGAAATGAAAACTTGGTTATTTGTCCTTCCAATGGAACAGTTTCCATCTCATATCCTTGAGCCGTTTCTCCAGACCTTGCAAAGATGACAGTCGGCGACAACAGACGCTGCCTCCCTTCTTTCTTTCTCCCTTTCTTCTCCAGGAGCAGCTGAGTGTTTGTCGTTTTCGTCATGTTTACCTCATGATTTTATCGCCTTGGTCAGACAGGAAGGCGGCAACGGGCTCAGAAGAGAAAAATATGTTTTCTTTCTGAACACACTGTCATCGCGCAGTGTCAACCCGCCATTGGCGCCTCGCCACAGCAGTAGCGGCCGAGGGAGCAGCCTTCCCTGTGTCTACTACAACTGGGTCAGCCTGGCCTCCTCCACAATGCAATAGTACATATTGTTTTTTTGGGAGGGCCATATATTTAATAAATAAAACTGTTTCAATGTGGCAGAAATTTGTCTCTGCTCCAAAATGACAAATTGCTTGATTGCAAGAACTTGCGCCGGTTCGCAACATCAAGACTTAACCAGCTCACGAGATCAAACGTGAAATCACGGCAAAGCAGGCAGGCGGCCAATTTCTGTCTACAGCGAGAGGAACTAGACCGGTAACACGTTCGTATGGGTCAACTGAATTTGTGCTGGTGAGGAGGGAGAGGAAACTAATGATTTGTTTGCGGAGACCGTGGGCCCTAATGAGAACCTCAAGGCTGGGGACACAATCTGGCATCACAACTGACTTTCAGCATCAGGCTGCGCCGGCGCTAGTTTGTGGCGGTAGTACAGGTGAGCTTGTAGCATGTGAAGGATCCAGTTTTTAGGACTCAAATCTGGACAAGATGGATGTTAGCCCCAGACATGGTGTTGTGGTGTATTTGGTTGCTCTTTAGTGCCATGGGAGGACGCAGTAGATGAGGACATATGAAAGGAAAATGCTGAGGTATACTGAGTTGGATTGGATCAATAAAGCTAAAAGCTGCCTCCCCATAGGTTGTAGTGTTCGACCTTGGTATAACTAAAAGGGCCACGCCGGAGGATGTGAGGGCAATGCAGGGCTCATACCTTAAAAGCATGCCATGTACCGAGGTGTGAAGCCGATAAGAGGATTTTAAAATCAATCCTAAAACTAGCAGGCAACCGGTGTAGGGACTTTTCTCAAAGATTTCTCAGGAAGACCAGACAGGAGACTGGTGATGGAAGTGTGCATCAGTCTTTCTGTATCGCCTTTGCAGAGAAACGCCTGAACCTTCGCAATATTCCTTATAAGTGATGAAAAGCTGGGTGAAATAGTTGATCTAACTTAAAGCAGGGTCTAAAAAACACACCCGGGTTTCTGGCCAGGGGCTTCAAATTAAGAGTGAGAGGTTTTAAGTGTGCAGTCAGTACTTCTGTTTTGTCCTTATTAAGTTGAAGGAAGTTTTGGGTCATCCATGTGTCATCAATGCACTTAAATAATTTGTCAATGGGGCTAACACAGTAGCCAATCAGAGTTGAGTGCCGGAGAAAGAAAACTATACAAGAAGCATGGAAAGAAAAATGCTCCACCTCTGTGGTGCGGTTGCATGATGTAATAGTGCAAAAGTTTATGTTTTCACCAGATGTATGGATTTTTATTTTTAAGTTTCTTTTCTCCAAATGTAGCAGAAATATCTCACACACTTGCTGATTCATGGACCAGAGGTTGAGGAATCTGTTTTCCTGCTGAATGTGAACTCACCACTGTCTTGGTATCCCTTAGTGTAAATGTCTTACAGAATTCTTGTATTTCTCTCTAAATTCAAAGGCACCGATGTCCTTGAATCATCTCGAATCATCACCGCAAACTGTCAACGCCATCATATCAGCCCTCGGTTACCATTCGATGCAACTCACCTGTGGCTATTGGCAACATGTTCCTGGTTTCAGAGACAGCAGCAGCTCATGTTTGTCACTGTTGCCTAAGAGAGGTGTTAAATGGGTGAATGGACTAGTGGCCCAGACAGCTGTGACAGACTGTTTTCTCTCTGGATTCAAAAGACACCAACGTCCTTGCATCATATCACCACTGTCTCTGGTTCTCAGGTCAGAGTTTTTTTTTTTCCCTTTTAGTTCGCTTTCATCATCACGTATTATGATGATCACAAGGCAGGTCCTCTCTGCCTTAAAACCCCTTCTCAAGCTTTAAGACACTTTTGGTGGGTTTTGGTTCAAATGTAGGGCAAAACCAGGTATTAAAAAAAAAGCTAAAAAAAAGTAAAGAAGAAGAACTGCTAAAATGTTGCTGCAGGAAACCAATGATAGGTAGAATATACAAAAGAACTCAACTGCTGTAGCTGCTGTATAAAACATACATGCTGAAATCTGGAGAGACAAAGATGTCTAAGTCCAATGCAGCTTTACACCTACAATTTCTCTCTCTCTCTCTGGAGTTTCAGGTTCTCGTACAGCACAGCGGGAGGCAGTTTACCATAGCAACTATTAGTGAGAGAGAGAGAGAGAGAGAGAGAGAGAGAGATATGGAGGGAGGAGGAGGAGGAGGGTTCTGTCTCCCTGTAGCCCAGTAATCCATCTAGTTGAATGATATGACTGGTCTGTCAACACGGCTAACACAGAGAGCTGCTCTGGGACCTGCTGCCTGGGAATCACTGCTAAACTACAGAGACTGAATGCAAGGGCCGGCAGAGGGATCTCAGAGGGACGGAGAGTCACGCAAGAAGAGAAAGATGAGAAGAGAGAGAGATGGTTTGGAGATAGAGAGAAGTGGGAGAAGAGGAAAGATAGTTTACTGGTATACCTGAGAGAGGGATGGAGAGAGAAATGGAGGAAGACCAGCACTGACTGAAGGTGTTGCTGCTGCCGTGTGTGTGTGTGTGTGTTCTTGTACTTCTATCCAAGCTAACCGGCTAAGCTAGCCTAGCAAGGACTTCGCTCCTCAACAGTGAACATAACTCTTCCTCAGGCCTCTTATTTGTATGACAGCTTGACATGACGTGACAGGCTTTTCACAATAATGTGTCACTGCTAATAATGTATCGGCGCTTTTTCATCACATTGGCTATCTTAACCGTTGGTAAATCCCTCTCACATTGTGTGCTTTATTCTAGTGCAGTAGAACTGCCAGAAAGAAAGAAACATGCGAGAGAGAGAGAGAGAGAGAGACGGAGAAAGAAAATGAAAAAGCGAAAAGTGTAAGGGCATCTAAAAAGCAGAGCAGGAAAAGGTGTTAAGAGAAAGCCCGTGGAGGTTTGTTTACCAAACTAATGGGCTGCCGACTGGGATCCTAACAAGCCCAGAAGTCTCCCACTTGACAAGAGAACAAGTATTTTTTATTAGCCTGGTTCCCGGGGTGAGAGGTGAAATCCACTCAAAATGGGCTGAAAAAGTTGAAAAGCTCTGTTATACTCCACAATAAAATAAACAGGTGCAGAGGGCTTGGTGAATATTGCAGAAGTCAGGCTTTTTTTTACCGCATACTTTTGCTTTACTGCTGAACTTTTGCTCTATTTCTGATTGCAGAAAACGTGGGAAAATGAAAGTCTGGCAACGTGTCGGTTGCGATATTAGCTTTGTTATACTGTGGAACGTTCAAGAAATGACTACCAGTGGTAATAACATGGTGCAGATGAAAGATAAAGGTATGAAGGATGTGGAGGGACTTGCACCACTGGTCAAATTACACCCTGTGTCCACTGAGTGTCTCTTTTTTAAAGCACTCAGCGGATGATTGGGGTAAGTTCTGCTGCTGCAACGAAGCCACGCCGCTTCAAGTGCAATGATCCCCTGCTAAAATGAAATAATTGTAACTTGGAGTGCCGGGGCTCTGAGTGCCAAAATAAAAGTCATCTCAGCCCTGTCATAACATCCCATTGTAAACCGTGGAAAATAAACTAGCGCTGTAAAGGTGGCTCCCTAATGGACAAACAGGCTCATTTCTTAAGCCACGGTGAAACACCAGGCCGCCGGTAATGGCGGTGTTGTTTTCCCCCTTTCTAGAGGACCTCTCCGTAATATATAATTCTGCATGGTCCGTATAGCCCACCTCTTTACCCCTCCTCACAGAGTCATAAAAAACCTCCATTAAGGGGCTTTCTAGACACACACTCACACACACTAGAGAGCCTAGGCCGCAAACTACATTTTTCTTCGCCTTTCTCAGGTTAAATATTTATGGGCCATTGTTTTCTCCCTTTTTTTTAAATTCTGTTTTTTCTCACTCTCCTTTTATACCACAGAAGAGGAGAGTTGAGGTGTGTGTGTGCATGACACGAAGAAGGATTTAGTTTTAGTCTAGTTGCCCTGGCTTGGGTGTTTTTTTGAATGAGGTCAGGACCAAAATTGCCGTGCTGACCAGTTCTGTCCAGGTCACTGTGATCTGATGTGAGAATGGGATGTCAACAGTCAAATATGTGAAACAGCCTGTAGGAGGCTAACCATGGTCAAGTTTTTACTCAGTTAGTACCACAGGCATCATCCTGGAGTACCACCGCCCTGCTGCTTTTCTGTCTATACCAGGTAATTGCATTCAGGTGTCAATCAGTCCCTGATTAGAGAGCTAAAGTAAAAACCCGCAGGGCTCTGGGTTTATTTTCAGTCTGGAGGACCAGGAATGAGAACCACTGCCCTACAGTATGTCAAAGTCCATGCATCCAAATTATTTGCCATCAAAACTTTCAAATTTGCTGGTCAATGTGATAAATTAGTAGATGCAGGCCACCAAATGTTCATCTTAGGCCCCGTTCGGACGGGATTAGAGAAATCTCCAGTCTCCAACATGACAGAGATGGGATTGTCTGTTCTATTCACTCGTTGCCATCACCCCAAACATGTACCATGAGTCATATCTAACTTCTGCACTTGATGCTGACATGCTTGAACAGTAACAACACAACACGGCTGCAAGAACGAAGACAAGTCCCATGCGTAATGTCTGATGTGCACATATTTCTGCACATTCTCTGTATGTGAGTCAGTGCATATTCTTTAAGCATCTATACGTATGATCTGATAATGCGAACGATGCGTAACGCACCCTTGCACATTGTCTATATGGCACCGCCACTTCCGATAAGGTGAACAACTAGTAATGCACATATGCCAGTGATTCATAGCTGTAAATTCGCTGCGTGTGATAAGGGGAGTACTTTCTAGCAACCCACGTCTGCACTTCAGGATAAAACACCGGTATCGACTTGGTCCACTTGCCGTAGGAGTAAACATTATTCAACCGGCCTGTGTTTTGCATCCACTTTATGGATGGAACAAACATTTCTCCAACAAGTTGTAATTAGCAAACATTAGCTCCCACCACCAGCATATTAGCATTTAACAGCACATCCACAGCAATCAGTTACAACAAATGAGCATTTAGCTGCAGTGCACTATCCTGCCCTAACCCAACCGAGTGAGGGTTTGTGTTGTTCCTGCGGTTGTTCGGCTTTTTTTTTCCAAGCTCCTCTCCCATTTCCTCTCCTCTCTTGCTTATTGGTATTCTTCCTTCTCTCTGTCTCCCACCTGCTCCTCCTCCCTCTCTCTCTCTCAGTCTTGGCAGTCTGGCTCTCTATTAATCTGGCTTTAATTGTGGCTTAATGCTCTCTTCACTGGCAGCGTCGAGATCATATTACCACCATCAAATCAGGAACACAACCTCTCTCCTGCACTCCCTCCCCATCTTTCTCCCTATATTTTTTCTCTTTTTCTCCCTCTTGCTCTTATTAATAGCTTCATGACAGTTCTCCAGCAGTAATGGACTTTTAGGTGCCTACAGGGCAATTAACATTCTCGTCATACTACTCTCTTTCACACTCTTTCCCTCTCTCTGTCTCTGCCTCTTTTCTCCCTTTCTGTCTCTCTAGCAGCGAAGGATAATTATTATTCTGATCCTACCTCTCTCTCTCTGTCTCTGCCACTTGAAGTCTCGAGGTTTGGAAAAAAGGGTGGTCCTGGTGGCTCGAGGGTCTAAGGCCCTGGGCCCTTGTCGCATGCCCTCTCTCTCCCAGTCTTTCCTGCCTCTCTCTTCTGCTAACTGTCTAATGCTTGCAAAAAACACTCTAAAAAAAGGAATGCATCCTAAGGAATAACGTCTCTCCGTGTACAGATGAAGAAGTCCATACTTGCTGCATTCTGGCAGCTCTGGCAACCAGATGTTTGAGAGACATCAGTGCTGCACAGACACCACAACTTTGATTTGTCTGGTAACACTGACCTCTCTATACATTCTAATCCTCTTATCATATACTGCCTGAGAGTAACAGTCCACCCTAAAATGAAAATGGGGACATTATCTGCAACAAACTTTGCTTATGCTGCACACGTCGTTCAGAGAACGTTGATGGACATTTTATGTGTTGTGGGCCCTCTTCGCTTCAATTGTTTGGGGGAAAGTTGAGATGGAGCTGCAGGGGTTGACCCGCGGTGTATGGTGGCACAAACTTCAAAGGAGTTTCCACTGACATGGGGTGAGTACAGAATGACAGGATTTTCATTTTGGGGTGATCAGTTCCTTTAAACTCTGAATCTAGCATTGAAATTGTGCCATAATTTATTATGTGAATTTGTTTTTTAGATTTTATATTTTTGACTTGTTTCTTCTGTTAAATGTTGCACCATCAGATCAAGGCAAATTCCTTGTATGTGTAAACTTACTTGGCAATAAACCCCCATTCTGATTCTGGTTCTGATTCGGGGATGTTCTGGCAAACAGTTTGAGAGACGAGTTTTGTATAAAAATATTACAATTCCAAAGCATATTCAGCTGCTACCAATACTACTACAATCTGTGGTTTTCAGACAATTGCATCCCTTCGTCCTCTGATGCGGCCCCGTGTGCGTACACCACCTGGTTTGGTTTCTTACTGCAGTCTGGTGACAACTGTACTTTATTATCTGCAAAGGTGTAAACCCTGACCACAAACCTCTCACTGCCTTGCTACAAATTCACGGTCCCTTCAACGGGGTGTAACCTGGTTTCCCAGCCTTGGCTGCTAGCTCAGAGTCTCTAAGCTTCTTCCTTCCATATGCCACAACTACTGCATCTTGCGCCGGCACATTGAACTCCATAAAGCAAACAGTTTGTTTGAGTACAATGGACCACAATACCAGGTCAGGTCTTGACCTTGCTGGTGCTGACCTGGTGGGATTGTAAGCTGCTGGCCCATGTCTGCTTGCATTTCCCGATCCCTAGCGGGACGGAGAGGCAGCTCTGCAGAGGTTCAGCACCAGGGACAGCGCCCGGGCCCACACAGGGCAGACAACTGGGCAGAGTGTGGGAAGGGCCCTGGTATGGCAGAGATGGAGGTGACGCAGCTGATGCCCCTTACTGAAGCTGTTGTGGATGGTGGGTTGGACTAATTACTCTGTGCTCTCTGTGTTTGACCTGTGCCTAATAGATATGTACTCCAACTGAGTGGATGCCCCCCGGAAACCGACCTGCTGAGGAGTTTAATTAACAACGGAAAACCCCCCTCACACACACATTATTAATAAAGAACTTTCTGTTTTTCACCTCAAACCCAGGACTC
>OOFE01041907.1:0-10540 GCA_900323365.1 Monocentris japonica | reverse complement strand
TGTGAATTTCCCGTGGTGGTATTCTGCATACCTTGGTTGTAACAAGTGGTTATTTGAGTTACTATTGCCTTTCTATCATCTCCAACCAGTCTGCCCATTCTCCTCTGACCTCTGACATCAACAAGGCATTTTCGTCCACACAACTGCCGCTTTCTGTGTAAACCCTAGAGATGGTTGTGCGTGAAAATCCCAGTAGGTCAGCAGTTTCTGAAATACTCAGACCAGCCCGTCTGGCACCAACAACCATGCCACGTTCAAAGTCACTTAAATCCCCTTTCTTCCCCATTCTGATGCTCGGTTTGAACTTCAGCAAGTTGTCTTGACCACGTCTACATGCCTAAAGGCATTGAGTTGCGGCCATGTGATTAGCTGATGAGCTATTTGTGTTAACAAGCAATTGAACAGGTGTACCTAATAAAGTGGCCGGTGAGTGTATATATTTGCACTACTTATACCTTTGCACCACATATTTTATGTATATATTATACATACATACATACATTTTTCATCCTGTACATATTAGCATAGTCATATCTAGCCCTTACTGTTTAGTTCATATTTATCTACTACTGTACATATGCACATACTCTGCACTTTACTGCTATTTGCACCTCTGGTTAGATGTCAAACTGCATTTCGTTGTCTCAGTACTCTGTGCAATGACAATAAAGTTGAATCTAATCTAATCTAATCTAATCTAATCTTGTCTTTTCTGCTACTGGGACAGCAATGAAGATGGCATCAAAAAAATAATTTTCCATGCCACAAAGGAATGGAGGAAATAGTGGAGGAAAGGATAAATGATTTTGGGGCAAAAGTACCCTGTTAATGACATGTAACAGGTGCCTGAGCTCAACCCTATTTGTTGAATTCAGGCTGTACTTTATACAGTGCACAATGCTGCTCCCAGTGGTTTAAATGATGCAGTGAAAATCAGCTCCTTTCTATTTCGATGAGGCTGGGAGATTCTTTCCCTAACTTCAGCATTGGATTATCTTTTAAGCTCAATGAGCTGGTCTATAAGGGGTGCAATAAATTCACCTGTACAGTAAAAGAAATACATAAGTAATATATCAAAATTGAAAATAAAAATAGTTAATAGGAATAAAAAGATGAGGTCTTACACTGCAAAATGATACACAATGATACATTTATAGAACATCTAGACAATAATGTTAAAGATAAACTGATACTTTTTCCTTTGTCCCTATGGTAGTGAAAATTGAAAACAGTACGAGTGGCTACAAGTGCTGCAGGTACTAGATAAAGAACAGATATTCTGTGAGTTACTTTGGAGAAGCCAAACAGGAAGGAACCTCTGTGTCATCAAGTGAAGTTTGTTTAAGCACAGAGCAACTGATTGTAGGGGTGAGTGAATTAATTGGCCAGTGTCCTCAATCTTCACTTTAATCTTTGTTGTTGAATCATTTATCATTTGGGGCTGTTGTGGAGGCAGGTTGTTGAAGCCTTAGCTACTAGGTTCATTTAGATCTGAATTAATGTTGGCCTGTGGAAAATGATCCACATGAAAGTATTTCTCTACGAACGTATTCTGAATTTCATGCATGCATAACACGTACAAAGCATAATGTACAGTTACATCTAAAGTAAATCCAAATCACACATGAGATTTTTCAATTTGTTGCATGCCTCAAGAATCACCACAGAAACTCTCGTAACCTGTCTGGGAAATATAAACTATCTACAATCTACTCCCGTGTGTTTGACTGCATCTGTACAGTGCACAAAATACTGTAGTACATTATCTTGTATTTCACACTACAATACACATGCATGTTCAGGACCATGTATCAATAATTATCTAACATAACATCACTGACATATTTATATACACCTTACTGTAATCACATATTTGTGATCAGTGTGATACAGCATTGTGCCACACATCAGAGGCCTGTCCCTGCATAGAGCTCTGGTTGAGCCCCTCTGCATCCTATATGCTCTTCTCAGATAAGGAGACTGAGTAACAGGAATGTTATTCATGCTATCCGCACTCCTCGGTGCCCCCCCTCCCCTTCTTAACTTGCTTCCATCTAACGCCACAGAGTGCTTGTCTGGCCCGAACACGCTCATAGAGACATTGTGGCAATCCTATCATGTAAATTAAGTCAGGCTCGTTTTGAGTGTCTTGGGAGATCACTGGTTTATCAGAAACATGTCTGCCAGAGCTGCCCAGCATTGTCCATTTACACTGGTGCACAGAAAGCGTGCGGGAGTTTTATTCACAGCTCAAAGGTCAACATCAATGCACAATGCAGACAGTGGCTGCATACAAAAATGGCAAGGCAGGCTGTAGCTACCTACTATTGTTGTCATGCTTAGGGGGTCTTAATAACAACAAGGAGACGTCATTTTGGACATATCAAGTCCGACAGCATATGAGTGTGTGTGCATTATTTTTAACAGCCATCAGGAACCCCATCCTGGTATCCTCTTGTTCACAGTTGACATATCTCAATAACAGCAACAACAAAATCAAGTTAGTGTTGGTGGATGCATAGCACCACAATGATAACTCCAAAAAATTTGGGGTTATCAAATACTCCAATTCCACAAATACTTTGTGGAATTGGATCCAGTTCTATATCTGCAGGTAAAAAAAATCTACCAAACAGTGCATGGCTTTGACAGCAGCTTACCGTCTTGGTTATTCTAACGCCTGCAGCGCTTACCATCAAAATGTAATTAAATTATGAACTGATACACATCAGGCTCGTCACGCTTGTTTGTTTATCCATTATTAGAGGCAGAGTGCTTCCATTCTGTGAAGAAACAGGGCTGACTCCAGTGCCTCCACCAACGAGATCCTGAATATTATACTGTACTTGAATATTCTTTGCTGTTTCACTGTTACCCACTACTGCTGAGACGAGCCACACTGGGGTACAAAGGGACTCAGGCAGTTGTTTAACCCATTTTCTTTTTTTTTTACAAAAGGGCCTGGAGGGAAATACCAAACATAATTCAGTAAAATATTTCACATCTCTGGTTTGCAGAAAGCAATCTGTACATCCATGCACCTTCATCAGCCAGCCAGTTGTGACAAATTGTTAATATAGGCAGACTTGAACAGAATATGAATGATTTCTAAAGGATTTAAACAACACTCTGAATGCTTCTGAAACCATTTCCATTTCCATATATATTCATCATGGAGACATCAAGTTTACAGTTTAATAATAAAAATGTTAAAGCATTAGGCTGTTTCCACCAGATTAATACAGGAGTTATAGTACATCAGTTATGTTTGACCTAAAGTGCATTTCATTGAAAAATGAAGTGCTTATTTCTAAATCTAAAGAACATTTCCTCAGGTTGAAATACATGAAAACAGCAAGATCTGACTCTTTCTATACAAGCAACTGAGAATTTAATCATGAAAGTGGCTGCAAAAAATGACCTACTTCAAATGTGTTGACAACACTCACTCCCATTTTTCTGTTGTTGGCTTTTGTTCACCTGGTTGTCTGGTGCTTTTGTTGGGGGTGAAACAGCACTTCCCCTGCTCTTTGTTTACACTTACTAAAATGGAGACACATTATGCTTTGAGGGGGAAATCTAGCACCAGGTCCAGGGACAATACAACCACTTCCTTCATTCAAAAGTTATAATGCAAGAGATGCTGCTGTTCCCATTTAATATGTGGCTAAATCAATAAATGGCATAATTGTAGTTGTTAGAGCGAATTATGACATTTGTGGTGAAGTATTGTTCTGTAAACTGCCATTAGAGGAGAAGAGGCTTTCTTGGTACTGTGAGAGAGCAGGAGGGGGGGCAACAGGCTTTAGCCACTGCAATCTGCCATAATAACTCTTCCATTTAGTTACACCTCCCAGCTCCCATTCTTCTCTATGATTGAAGTACTTTGACATTTCAGTCAGTTTGCTGGTCCACTTATGTTTTTTTATCTATATAAGGTACTATATGTTCAAATTGTGTTTTAGTAGTAGTGGTAGTAGTAGTATTGTGAAATGTGTTTTTTTGAATGCATGTATACCAAAGGTCAACATGCAGGTAAATGTTTCTGTCTCTTTTTCCCTATAAATCATTTAATACCAAATGCAATACATTAAATAATGCTTGTCAGTAAGGTGGACGTCATCTCCCTTCATCCTCCCTCACACAGCCACCCGATAAGTTAAAAAGCTGAAAGTGCTCCAATAGTTTACAGCTTTCTAGATTTTGATAGACGTATTTTACAAAGAAAAGATTTAGAAGTTGATTTCAATCAACTAAGTAGAAATGCTCTACACTGTCCAGTATCAATGAGGTGCATCCCATGGCCACTGAATTTCTCCTTAATTAACAAAGAGAGCCCTTCATTTAAAGAGTGTCCCATTTTCATGTTCACTCCTCTCAAAGACAGCACAATTAGAACAATTACACAAGGAAAGTGGCACTCTGTCCTGAGTGAGTAAACGACTCTAATGTGACTGTTCCCACTTCCCACTACAGTCATAATGAGACTGGAATGGATGGCTTGCTCAGGTTATGAGCTGAAGCAAGACGTCTGACACACTACGTTACTCTGTTGCTGCAATCTGATATGATGATGATCCACTCCACAGTATACTGCCTTTTCATGGTCAATGTCTGTCAGTATCACATCAAATGAAATATTAGAGAAGACTCTATTCTAAGCACTATTTATTCTGCTTTTGACACTGGTGGAATTTTACTTCTCATAATATTTTCAAGTTAAGAACTAGGTTCAAGGCTATTTTTTGTGGCATGTATCTAAGTACAATTAGATAATCTACTGAATTTCCTTCACAAATGTAATGGAAATGGAAATGGAAATTGATATCAGATATCAATTTAGGACACATGTATGTTGAATTGCAGACTATCATGAACGCCCAGAAGCTACTTGTTGCTACTTAAGACACTGATATAAAAACTGGTATCCATTATTGCCATGAACAGCCAATCTATTACTGATACATCTGCTCTCTCTCCACCTATAATGACACATTTGGTGCTGGTTTTAAATTAAAACAGCTACTGCTATTTGTAACATTGCATATGTTCATAGGGCTGACACTAGTCCTTATAGGGAGCCTCATTTTGGGGATAATTTATAATGCTCATACTTTTGTGTGCTTTCATAAGCTATTTGAATGACATGTGGCCTCACACATCACAGCTGTGGTGTCTAATTTGTGCAGAGAGGCTATTATGCACTGTGGTTGTAGCTGAATGCCTTGAATTACTGTGTAATCGCTGTATATATCTGTGTGGCAGGTCATTGTTTTGCAGGTTACTAAATCAGATGTGCTGCATTTATATGTGTACATGGATGTTGATTGTTGTATTATTTTGGCTAAGAGCCATTGCCATTGGCTGCAATTACAGATTAAACAATACAAATATGAATTTTAAAACAACGTTCAGTAGCAGAACCATCAAATCTGAAGTGTGACTCTGGCCAAATCCACATTCAGAAAAGAGATGTAAACCAAATCTCTGGTGTGTCAAAATGAAGCTTTGTAGGTGCATCCAGTGCGTACATCAACAGGAAGAAGAGCATAGAATATTCAAACGCTCCTGCAGTCAAGGAGCAATGGCCAGGCTTTTGTTATCATTGTTGATGGATTTTAGGTTTTAGTGTGCTATATAGCTGCTATGAAGTAGTTTGGCTGTTTAGGCATAATGGATGCATTATAAAGTTCAAATAGAGTCACTGAAAAATCAATTAAGTAAGGCTGAATTTAATACACTGAACAGAAGAACTACTGATACAACATTGCCGGAGAAAAAGCTTAAAGCAAAACTATTAATGTAAAAATAAAAATCAAGCCAGGAACAAATAGATGATAACAAACAAACAAAAGTCCCTGTTTGCAAGGTTCCTTGTTTTTATATAAGCCTTTGTAGCATGTATAAAAATGAACACCTGACTACTGACTTAAGCCATACTTGCTCTTTGATGGAGCCAGCAGAGAGCATCAACGAAGAGCTGTTAGTCTGTAGCATTCACTGGGGCATGTTTACTGGTGGATGACAAAATTCACCAGTCATCCTCACTCCAGAATGCAGGGAGCGTAAGAAGTCAAAGATGTGCAGTCTGGCCAGTATCAGTATTCTATCATCACTCTTCTTTGGCCTTAAACTTGAACTCATAACTCTTCTGCTTCCTTTGTGGCCTTTGTCACAGATGCGGGCCACGTTTAATGGTTAATTCACAAGGTATAAAAGCAGCACCTGCCTGGTTTGTGACGGGAGATACAGGAATTGGGGCAGGAAACTGTCATCTGTATGTTTTTTGTTTTTTTTGTTCCACACAATATCTTAGTCAGAAAACATGGTCAGTATAAGTAAGATGTTGTGAAAGTACAGTATCTATAAGACTACAAAAGGACTGTGAAGGCAGAGATAACTATCATAGACAAGAGCCTAAAACATCCCCACAATCAGCTGTCCTTGACATGTGTTTTTTACTGTTCATGGATACAATACATTTCACAGGACAGTCAGTTATCATACATCACAGCACATCTTCTCCAACTGGCAATCAATCAATCAATCAATCAATCAATCAATCAATCAATCAATCAATCAATCAATCAATCCCCTGTATACCTATATATAGCAAATTTCAAGCATTGAGATAAAAGTATTGATTTAATTTCTCTGTGACCCTTTCACTGCTCCCCTCATTTACCCAATTAGGGAAATAATTTTTGACCATTACCATTTCAATGTGAGACAAATGTCAGCTGACAGTTCAGTGCCCAAATACTTTGGCATCAAGCCTCTGCGAAATGGACTACCTGAGAATGTCACTAATGTTAACCAAGCTTGATCATAAAAACATGAGAGTTCATATGTAGCTTTGAATATTAAGGTATACTTTACAGTTGTGACCATCCTGTACTTTCAATATGTACACATTGAGAATGTGATCAAATATTCAATACAGCTTTCAGTCACTACCCAGGTTGCCAGTGATTAGCTTGAGAGGTTAAACACTGAACAAATATTTTTGGTGTTATTTTGTATAGCTCAATTATTGATTGACTCATGTCAGGCTGATATGTGCTGCTGTGCTCTGAAGGCTGATAAGATGGTGTGGATGGAGAAACAGACATCCTCAGACGCCTTACAACTAAGATCTGCTCACTTTGCTATCCTCCACTAAATCATTTCAACGGTTCTTCTCCGCAGACTGGACACTGACCCGCATGTAATGGCTATGTTAGAATTTCACTGTCTTCATTATCAATTTTTAGTAGGAAAACATATCACACACTCTAAACACTAAATCCTTGCTGTCAGGATCATAAACAATAACGGTAAATTTGAAGTTTTCAGCTATCTTTCTTTGTCCTGTTTCTGCTACAACACTACAATCAAGATGATGAGCTCGAATACAGAACTAGTCCCAGAATGGGGACCTGGTTGCCCAAAGGACACCCACTTTCAATTCCTCTGCCCTTATGAAAATATTCATAGTGAGAGATCTAATAACTCAAGAGCTAATTAGTGAGCAAAAGAGGGCCTTTTCCCTCTAATTAGGTTATCTTGAAGAGAGCTGTGATAACCAGGGGAGTGTGAAGATCTTGGCTGTAAAACCAAAGGCCAAAGAGGCAAGATGTGCAAGGGTTCTTGGGGGATGCTCACACTCTATCATTAGTGCAGTAGTGTCTATTACCAAAGGCCTGGCACACTGCAATTACCCCTCCAATCATTTATTTAGGCTCTGCTTATCTGTACAGGCTTCATGCATTAGGCCCCACATAGTTAAGCCTGGGTGTCATTAACTAGGCCTGTCAGCAGAGAGCAGCTCCAGCTCTCTGCTGGATCTCTTAGATCTGTTCTGGGATCAGGAGAAACCAGTCAGGCTCATCTTCTGGATCACTGGACTCAACATACAGGGCACCCAGTCCTTTGTTCTAGCCAGTTAGGCAACTATTTTTTTTTTATCACCACTTCAAGTTAAATTAATCTTATCTTTGCTACAAATAGTAATGCCAATGCTATCATAAACCTGTAACCTTTGATGAAGAGATTCCCACAGCGATAGCAGGAAATACAAGATCAAATAAAAGTAACAGAAAATCATAGTGATTTATTGGGAAATAAATTACTTGAATGTGATGTGTGAATCCAGAACAGTAAATGACTGGAGAACTAGCCAAAATGTCAACTGCCCCCTTTCTATGATTTGTTACTTTACATGGTTTTTCATTCTCATTGAGATAAAGGGGAAAAGAAAAACAAGCCACCATTTAGCATTCTGTAGAATTACATGCAATTCAGTCACAGAATCAAACTTGAAATCCAATTCTTGTTCGTAAGAGGAAAAACTATGAGAACCGAAGTTGTATACCGAATCAATTTCCCAATGTATCGGCATTAGATTTCTCCCTACTTGATCTCACAGTGTAACCATCAGTTGTGTCAGTCTATCTACTCTATGTTCATATATCTAGTGTTAATTTATATTTATTTATTTTACATTATATCAGTATCAGTATAATGTAATAATAATGTGCATGTACGGCATACTGTATGCCCCAGTAAGTGGTAAAAGACTTTGAGGTCAGAGGACTGAAGCAAGGCAGAAAAATTAGCCTGGGAGAGGAAATGACTTTAATGGCCAATGTAAAAATAACACACAGTTAAAAAAATGAGGGAGAGTCAATAATGAGAGTTAATTAATATTTAGGCTTTAGAAATGGAAGTTGCCAGGAGGAATTTAGCTTTTTGCCTAATAAGCTGACACAGTTCTGTTGCTGTTTCACAAATGACATTGGTATTTTATGTACACAGTGTGAAAGTTGACATGCTGGTTGAATCAGTATTAACAAATGTAGCTTCTATGGAGACCCTATTCAGGCATTAAGAATGTGCTATTAAGAGGGTTTCTAGGAATGCACTTCTGAGCCTTGTTCCAAAAAGAGATATCCACCATTTGAAAATACTGAAACAGGCTCACTATGGCTACTACTCTACAAAATAGTACCATTTTATAGGGTGCAGTGACCTGTATTTTTAAAACAGTAAGCAGTGAACATCAGGTAACATTTCTTTGACAAAATGAATATGGATTTTTGGAATATTTATGTATTTTTAATGAAACCCTTTAATGTTAAATAAAGGGTCACATTGTTTCAATGGAAACTTCCTTCACTTCTTCTCATGTATCTTCAGCCACAATCGTAACGTAAAATGATGAATTACAATACAATCTGAAAATGCATTTGCTGCAGAGTAATAAATCAAGACATTCGTAAAATATAGTCCCGTAGTGCCTTCTGGTTAACATATTAAAGAACATATTAAATTTTAATGTTTAATTATAAAAGGATGTGAAATTAAATATTTAGAACTTTTAATGATTCAGATACTGGTTATGCTTCTTATTTGTAGTGTTTATGTTGTTTCTACTGCTGGCTTTGCAAAACAAAGGTCACAATTGATAATAACATCTTTTTAATAGCTATGATAAAACTGTAACTGTAAGCTTTTCTCTGTCATTTTACTTGTCCTGAATCAGAGAAGTGAAGAGCTTCAAGATAAATAAACCACATAAGCTGTGAAAATGTGATGTAACCTGACAGCTCACCAATTTCCAGAGAAAACATAAGTAATTCAACTCTGCATTGTTGCTTGAACATAAAGTTATCAAACTTTAAAGATTAGCCAATGGATGCACAGTGATGTGGATGCACTTGACAAATAAATTTGAACTTTGAACCAACAATGAAGTTATTAATGTTGAATGACAGCTCAGCTCAGTCAAAGTTAAAATGATCTCACTCCCTCCTTCTAATGTCAGCATCTCCTTTCTTCCAGTCTAATGCTTCTCAACCCGGGGGTTGGAACCCACCCGGGGGTCCTGAGGTGATTTTGTGAGGGTCACAAGATGACTTATGTATAAGAGAAAAAACATATTTCTAATATACAAATGAAGAGAATTATGAATGTCTTTTTCTTGTAAAATAATTAACATTTTGCAGCTTTGGCGCTTCTTAACAATTAAACAAGTAAAAGATTTGAAAAGGGAAAATTAAAATCATCATTTGGTGTTAAAATTATACCTGTAACAGAGGCTTAGGCATAGACGTTGCTTTGTTTCTTGGAGGTTGGGGGTTGAAAAGTTTGAGAATACTGCTCAAGTTCATCCAGTGTTTTTTCTGATTTTCTGATGTTTGTGATTCTCTCCAGTAGCTCTCCATCAAACACAAATGAACAGCATAATGGCAGTGTACATGCTCTGCAACCTCAATATTGTTTATTCCCCTTTGTTTCTCATGCATCAAAATTAAGCTGTGTAAAAACAAACTTTATCTAGTATCCCACAAATTTCAAATCAGTGATGTTTGATAATGATTTTGCGTCAGTGCACCGAGCCAAAATGGGGGGAAAGCAGAATGAGGAGAGGCTGAAATCGATATGAACAGCACATTCTTCCCTCCACGGCAGAGAGGGGATCTATTATGGAGAAATCATGATTTATGTCAACGGTAGGAGGGATGTCAGGTTGAGCAAGGGATGGAGGTACACGCCAATA
>OOFE01041902.1:0-13705 GCA_900323365.1 Monocentris japonica | reverse complement strand
TGGGCAGCGACTCTGCTGTCCTGACATCAGTGGGGAGCTCATTCTACCACTGTGGGACCAGGACAGAGAAGAGCCGTGATGGTGTAGTTCGGCCGCAGGAGCCTTGGAGCGATGGGGCAACCAGTCGCCTTGAGGCAGCAGAGCAAAGTGGTCGGGCGGGGGTGTAAGGCTTGACCATAGCCTGGAGGTCAAGCCTGGAGCTGTTCCTTTCACTGCCCTATAGGCTAGCACCAGGATGCGAGCTGCTACAGGGATCCAGTGTAGAGAACGGAGAAGGGTAGTTGTGTGGGAGAACTTGGGGTGGTTGAACACCAGACGAGCTGCAGCTTTCTGAACAAGCTCCAGAGGTCTGATGGCAGACGCCGGGGCACCAGCAAGGAGGGAGTTGCAGTAGTCCGGGCAGGAGATGACAAGAGCCTGGATGAGCACCTGCGCCATCTTGTCAGTGAGGAAGGGGCGAATCCTCCTGATGTTGTAGAGTAGGAATCTGCACAAGCATGTCACTGATGTGATGTTTGCTGAGAATGACAGTTGGTCCAGGGTCACACCCAGATTCCTCGCAGGCCGAGTTGACGTCACCACAGCATTGTCAATGGTGATGGTACAAGTCTCGGTGCGGACAACCCTTCCCCAGGAGGAACACCAGCTCAGTCTTGTCCAGGTTGAGCTTCAAGTGGTGCATCGACATCCACTCTGAGATGTCTGCCAGGCACGCAGCAATGTGTGCCTCCACTTGTGTGTCAGAGGAGGGAAATGACACGATCAGCTAGGTGTGATCGGCATAGCAGTGGTAGGAAAAGTCATGGGAGTGGTTAACAGAACCAAGAGATGTTGTGTGGAGGGAAAAAAGAAGAGGACCCAGAACAGAACCTTGCGGAACCCCAGTAGTCAGCCTGCGTGGTTCCGATCATATCATGTAATTTATGGTAGAGCTTACCTCCTCTTTCACTAAAACTATGTTTGATGATTTCAGCCCTCATCATTTCACAATATATTACCAATATAGGTAGGAAATACCTGCAGCAGATTCTTCTGCACTCACAAAGTGACACAAAGACACACACAGCATGATCTTATTGTGTACTGCTCCTCCACCTGCTAACACGTTTTAGTCAGTCTGATATGTCAATGGGGTCATTTCCTTAGAGGAGAGATAGAGGGACATAGATTATAGTTTATCTGTTCAGACTTTTTGTTCATTTGTTAACAGACTGAGGCAAAAATAACATTTCAAAATGGTTTTAAATATTTGAACCACTTGTGTGGTTTTATTTAAGCCAGATATTTCCATTGCCTCAGAATGGGTAACGTCACAGTGAAATTAGTGCCACTAATGTCTTTTTGTATTCTTGACCCTTCAGGTACAACAGCCTGGTGACAGGGCAGAGGGCAAAGGGCATCATTGCTGTTTGCTGGATCCTCTCAGTAGGCATCGGCCTGACGCCAATGGTGGGCTGGAACACAGGTGTGAGATTTATTTTAGACAGTTCCAAAGGAGAGAAATATCTATCTATCTATCTATCTATCTATCTATCTATCTATCTATCTATTAATGTCTAGGACCCTTTAAGCTAAACATCATAGCACTTAGGATTTCCTTCTACTCTTGCTTTCACTGCATCCAATATGCTGTCATTGCTAAAATGTTTTTTGAAAACTGAGCCCAACATCAGATTTGAAATACCAACCTTATGAAACCCATGCACATTCACTCGTCATATTCATCTGAACATATTTTGCCACACAAAATTCTTTCTATCTACCACAGGGATAGGCAATCATGTGCCATGTAGGGCCGAGAGTATGCAGGTTTTCACTCCAACCAAACATTATACCAGGTGATTTCACTGATTAGCCCTTCCTCTCTGGTTGAAGGTGATAATCAGTGAAATCACCTGGTTTGGTTGGTTAGACTGAAAATGAATTTCCCTTTGCTCTGTTCCACAGGTGCGAACTCCACCAACAACAGTAGCTGTCCGGAAGGCATGACAGAATGCCTGTTTGAAGGGGTGGTTACCCTGGGCTATATGGTCTATTACAATTTCTTTGGCTGTGTGTTGGTGCCCCTGCTGGTCATGCTGGCCATCTACGCCCGTATCTTCATGGCTGCGCGGCGCCAACTCCGACTGATGGGGCTCAAACTTTCCCATGTACATGCCCACATGTCTGCCCATGGACAGGGCACATCATCCTCCAGCTCATCCCGTTCGACGCTGCAGAAGGAGGTGCATGCTGCCAAATCATTGGCTATCATTGTGGGTCTGTTTGCCCTCTGCTGGCTCCCCCTGCACATCATCAACTGTTTGAACCTACTGTGTCAGGACTGCGGGCGTCCGCATATCTGGGTGTTGAATATTGCAATCATCCTCTCTCATGCCAACTCTGTGGTTAATCCCTTCATCTATGCCTACCGCATTCGGGAGTTCAGACACACCTTTCGGAGGATCCTGCATCAGCACATCCTGGGGCAGCGGGATGGACATGGGACTGGGATAGGAAGTGGTGACAGCAGGGGTGTTAGGAGCAGCAGTATTGTGCGGACCTCCTCCCGAATCAGTATGGTGGAGGCTTCGTCCTGTGGCACAGTGGTGAACAACTATGTCCTGGACCCCAGCCCTGACCGTAGTCCACCTAAAGCTTCTCATGAAGCCTCCTGCCATTGGACAACTAGGTTAGACACTGCACCAATTAGCTACATATCCAATGGACACCACATAGGGGATAGCACTTTGTCACCCAGGCAACAGCAGCCATGCATCATGGGATTTGCTGCACATGATGGAGTGGAGTCAATCACATATTTGGGGGGAACAATGAGAATTTTGGAGGTAAAAGACAGTGGAAGCAGTATTTCTTTTGTGAATTTTAGGCCTCGCTCCCCAACACACACCAGCCCTGCCCACTCTATAGAGCTTGCAGAAGTGTCATGACAAAGAGTTGCTTTTACATGATCGCATTTTTGGTGATTAACTTGGGTACAGTATGGACTGATATTGATGCACCCCCTTATCAGGACTAATGGTGATGTTCCCATATGCATCATGTGCTAATTTAGGACCAAAAAACATGTTTATATGTGTATTCCTTCATCGTCATCTTTAGACCATCACCTCCAATTTATAGGGGTTTTATAATTGAATAATAAATGTTTATATACAGGTTTATATACAATTCTTGAAATGCATTGATTTTTCATCATGTCACCTTTTGTAATGATCATTTGTAGTGTCAGAGAATTAAAAGTCTTAAATAATTATTAGATTACTGTTTTTTCATTGATTAAAGTTGATCTGTGTGCATTCTCTGTGACAAAATGAAATGTTCACTCCCAGCCTGTACCGATGTTTTTGACTGTATGAGCCTCAGTGACGATTCTTTCCTCTCAATCGTTTTACTGTAACACAGCTATGGCCTGCTCTGCAACATCTTTTGTTTTTTGTTCTGCTTTGTTCTGTTTAAAAAGTAATTTATCTAAAAACTGAACAGCTACAGAACAGGTGAGGCTACTAGTTTGATCACAGATTTGATAACTGCCAGGCAACACTTCCCCATCGCTGTTTCAATAGCAATGTGATTAAAGACACTCGTTTATATGGGCTGGTTGCCAACCAGCCAAAACAAAGCCATATTGTTTTATCTATATAAATATCTCTCTCTACGTCTGTAACATGGCTTCCTTTAGACGTTAAACACACAGACATCATGTAAAGCACACACAGACATGTACAGGCACATGTTCTCTGTCTCTCTCTCTCTCACAGTACGCACACATAATCACACACTGCTCACCAAGTGGTGTTTACAGAGGTGCCTGGCTGCTGACGCCAGTCAAAAAGCCTAATGCAATGGAAATCAAATGGAGGTTCATTTGATGATGTCTTTTATTATGCCATTATGCTTTCCCTTTCCTCGTTAAAAAGCCCCACCACTGTGGGAAAGACCTGCAATAAGCAACATTTACGTCCCTTGAGTAATCCTGGAGAGATGCTCTACCCATAGTGATATAGCCTACGTTGTGTGGGTATGTATGTATGTTTATTCAAAAAGGATGCACAACGTCCATAGATTCCACATCATGATGTTGTGCTGGAGTATGAAAATAGAGGCGGTATAGAGGTGATTTTGTTTTAATGCTTTGTTTTTTTTATGTTATCTTGATAAGCATGAGATGAGGGTTATGTAAATTGATCATTCAAATCCCAGTAATTTCTCGACCATGAAAAAAACAAACCTCCTGAATAAATACTGGACTGTGGGAGACACGTGTGATTTGAATAAGAACTCAAGTGTAGTGTAATAAAGGAAAAGGCCCCAGCAGGGCCCATGGCGGCAGGATGTCCTAAAGCAAAACAATAGCTCATTCAAGTGGGCTACTTTTATAGCATGTAACACAGTCATAACCTAGCATAAGGTAAACCTGGTGTAGGCATGCAAAGTTTGTGGATTCCCTGTTAGACAGAGCAAAGAAATTCTCAATGACATAATTGCCTGGCAACTGTGTGTTTGGGAAACATGCCACAAGAGAAGAGACCCCGAGTAAATCTTCACAATTCTATTATCCCAAATTGATGCATTGGCAATGTGGAATTACAGGCCACACATATCTGCTCTCTGGTGTATCATGCCCCTCTGTCTCTGGTGTCAGATGAGTTTACCCATTTCACTGCACTTTTGTACTGCTGTAACTGTACATGTGACAAAAAAAACCTTTGAATCTTGAATCGTGACAGCACATTAAAGGGTGACCGGGCAGCACTGATCACGTTGACTTGACACCTTAATCTGAAACCTGGAGTGGGTTTGGAAGTGATGCTGGGACTCCATATTCTCCTGGGTTTAGAAGTATACACTCAAAATAATGTGTGTGTGTGTGTGTTTGCACATGAATGCTTGATGTGTGCGTGTGTGTGTGTGTGTGTGTGTGTGTGTGTGTGTGTGTGTGTGAGAAAGAGAGGGGGGGAGCGAGAGAGAGGAATCGGGTTAAAGGAAACATGAGCTCAAGTAATACAACTCCAACAATGCACCGCACCAATCCTCCGGAAGCACTTCTTTGAGTCAGTGGCATTGTGGGTAGGCGGAAAAGGCTCAAAAAGAAACGCATAACCGGCGGTTGCACGTTGCAGTAGTTGTGAAGCCCGCAGGAAACAACAAAGAAAACATATTTCAAGACAGAATCAAGGTAAAACTTACAGCAGATTTGGAGAAAAAAAAAAATTATCGTTTACTTTATCCAACAGTGGTGGTTGTTTGTGTTTATCTTCAACGCTCGTTCATTCAGTGGTCAACGAGGCTCCGTCTATTTGCTGAAATCATATTCTTGACTTGAATAGTGAACGCCACTATAAATATTTTTATTCACATTATGCATTTGGATTATGTACATATTCCTTTAATTGGGAACATGAGCCAAAAATATATGTTGAAATCTTCACTCGTGTACTTCAAATTCGTGGAAGACTATCAGAAGATCAATTAGCCAATTTAGCTAACTTAACTTAGCAAGCAGGTTGTCCTACTTGTCAGTGAAATTATTTGTCGAGAAAATAAACTTGGATTTCTCGGTTGAGACCATGCACCCTACTGAACCGTTCGTGTTGGATTGCTATTTTGTCTTTATTTTTTAAACTTTGAGGTTTTTTGTTTGGTACACCAGAAAATGTTTGCATGTCAAGTAGTGGCGGGTGGGCGGTGGGTCCGGTTCACGCGGACCCACCGCGTTATTAACAAAGGTAATGCAGCAATGGCTAACACGGCTTGTTTGGGGTTTTTTTTTTCCTGCAGGAGAACTGGAAAAATGTCAATCGGTGTACCCATTAAGGTCCTGCATGAGGCAGAAGGTCACATTGTGACCTGTGAGACCAACACTGGAGAGGTGTACAGGGGCAAACTCATCGAGGCTGAGGACAACATGAACTGCCAGGTGGGTAACTATTACTTCCTAAACCGGGGACACAATTGGTTATGATTGGATGGAGCTTAGTTTACTCAGTTTGTGTCTTGAGCTGTTCATTTTTGAAGAACCTGATTCATTCATGTAGCGCTAAAGAAAAGGCAAGTAAAATAGGATTTGAAGTGGCATCCAAAATGTGAAAAACCACCCATATGAACAAGTGGTATCTGTACCATTTCATCTACCTTTAGGTCCAACTGAAACTGTTATTTCATTTACCATGACTCTAAAAATATGGCATTCCAACTTGTGGGAAAACGTGTTACCTGGCCAAAATTAGACATTTTCTCCTCCCAACAGATGTCCAACATCACAGTGACTTATCGTGATGGCCGGGTGGCACAGTTGGAGCAGGTCTACATCCGTGGCAGCAAGATCCGCTTCCTGATTCTACCTGACATGTTAAAGAATGCTCCTATGTTGAAGAGCATGAAGAACAAGAACCAGGGATCGGGAGCAGGAAGGGGCAAGGCAGCCATTCTCAAAGCACAGGGTGAGTGTCAAGCTTACGTGAGTCATTATGACTTAGTAGTGTTCAAGCTTTGAACAGGTGACTCCCCAGTCGTTTAGTCTTGTGAAGGACATTTACTTTTGCTCACCTCATCATATCCATGGTGGTCAGGCTCGAATTATTACATATTTACAATCCCTGACTTGTGTAAGTTATTTCATTGGCATATCTGAGCTGCAAAAAGCCATAAGAAAAGTGCTTTTTAAAAAAAACCCAGACTCATTACATTTCAGGAGTAGATTTTGGCCCTGTTGATTTCAGTCGTGTGTTGATGTCGGGGTGCGTGTTGCAAAACGGAAAATGTGGGATATCTAGGGCTGCAGATGGACAAGATGTGTTTAGGGTTCCTATGGTCATGGAAAACCTGGAAAGGCCACAGAATTCAAAAAATGTTTTCCAACCCTAGAAAAGTTACGGAAAATGGACCGTGCGTATAGTTTATTCCAACCAGTGAAATGTTAAATGTAAAGCTTGGCTGGTTGTTGAGGAATAAAAACCCAATTTCCTGACCCTAAAGGGTATTCCATAAGCTCAACATGCTAAAAACAAGCTGAAGAGAGTGACAATGCTTAACCCTGTATTTGGGCGAGGCATATTTTATTTTATTTTTTTCCAAGGTAGACTCATTCTACAAATTTTAAAATCCTAACAAATCTTAAACTCACTATCACAAGGATTTAACAGATTTCTTTCTCTCCTCAAGCCGTTAAAATACTTCCACTAGACGAGAGGGTTAGGGCCGGGGGTCACACACTTAATGATATGATTTTTAGAATCAACAAACGTCAATTCAATCAGAACAGTGGAGGCGGGCAGTGCATCTTGGACTCAAAGACAACTTGCTGTATCTCCCGCCTCTTGCCTCCCATAGACTATTCACTGTCTGAGTGAATCTTAAATGCCCACACACTACAGGACCTGCGCCGCTTTGGAATCGTAAATATCAAACTTATCCGATATTATCGTGGCGCCACCGATCAGCTTGCAAGGCGATTGGAAGGGTTCAGATTTAGCCTGTAAAGCCATGACACTACCGGATAATCCTTGCCGATACTGTGTCCCTACGAAAAGCCTTAGATTGGGGAGCTGGCCCGATTCTCAGAAGGAGGGAAATCTGGTAATATGGCAGATTCTCTTCTAGTGTTTCTGCCATTAGCTGTCAGGCTTTTCCTGAGTACCATGGAATGACTTAGCAGATTGGGAGTTCAGTGTCTTTCTCAGACTAATGGACTGTTCTATTATGGGGAGCCACCCTGCTGTCCATAATTGTACCCCTATTTGTTTGAAAACAGGACCGCGAGCCAAAAGTATGTGTTGTAATCTTCGTTTGTCTTCTTTACAGTGGCTGCAAGGGGTCGGGGCCGTGGAGGAATGGGAAGAGGCAACATCTTCCAGAAGAGGCGATAATTGCTCAAGTTGTCTACTTTAAAATGGTTGCATTGTACAGTCCCTTTTTTTTTTTTTTTTTTTCTTCCTTGGATTGGATATTTTAGGTTTTGTTTACTTTAATGTTATGCTTTGCAGATACCAGTTTTAATTTCTTTTTTTATGAAAATAAAAACTTCTTTATTTCAATGTAAGGGGAGTTTCTTGTCTGTTTAAATCACCTGAGATGTTGTTTGGTATCTTGACTTGACATGAGTCCTAATCTCTCAAAAGACCTGATTTTAGTCAAATTTCAAATTGTCAATCCTCACATCAGTCCTGCTACAGTATCATAACTGCTCCTAGTCTGCTTGATGCATCAGTGATTGTAATGTCTTGCATGTATAAATGGTAAAACCAATGTAATGTATAGTTTCCAGAGGGATTGGCTAGATGATGTAAAAAGTGAATGATTTTCAAAGTTATTGGTTTACAAGGAAGCATTTATGTTGCTCACATCTAGGCTGTATTGTCCCAAACTGTCCTTCATTTAGCTCAGCAGCAATTGAGCACAAATTTGACTGTGTACTTGACTTAAGGGAAAGACCATTGGTTCACATCAGACGTCGCTTCAATGCATCTTCGACAGTGGTCCTCAAATTTGCTGGTACTGCTGGTTTTCTGTTCTTCCAGGTCGTTTTTCATCCTAGCTGTCTCATCAGGGACAGATTTAGACCTGGGACACCAGGTGAAGGCAATTAACTACCTGGTAGGATAGAAAACTAGCTGTACTTTGGGTCGAGGACCTCTACTATAGGGATTTATGGTACTCAGTAGTGAGTATTATAGTGACCTTAACGGACATAATAGATTTAATTTCAGTTTTGCTGTGACAGTGCCATACTACCTTTCTAAAATAGACTATAGGATTGCTCTAGCTCTATTTTCCTGCTGAATGCAAACCGCTTTTGCACCACAGGGTGGAGCCAGACTACAAGTGTGCATCACCGAAAGTCCCAAGAACTAAGTATTTATTTGAGGACGTGTGAAAAAGGATGGGTAAATACTGTCCCGCGAATGTTACTTTTATGTGTCTCACTGAAATCGTGTAGAGTTAGAACCTTGCTAATTTCCCAACGCTTCCTCCGTGTGAAGCACGGGGTCTGCTGGCTCCGCTGGATTGGTCTATCACAACATCTCGATTCTCTGCTACATAGCTCACTTACCAGCTAGCTAGCTACACTACAAACGCTACATCGCAGCGACGTAACTGGGACTTCACAATACTGACTTGTGGGGCCCACATGATAAGGTAAGATCGTTGGTGTAGGTGTGGGCTTTTTGGCTTCTCTAGGTTTGCCAACGGGCGACTTTCGAACATTTCTGGGCCGCACTGGCATCCTTGTCTCCCGTCCAACATCTGTCTCCGGACAGATGAGGCACCTGCTAGCCGAGTTGGCTCGCTTGGAGCTAGCGGTACTGCTAGCTTGTCTCGAGCTGAAACGACGTTAACGTTCATTTCCTGTATGAATTTATGATAGTAACGGATACGCTGTTATTTTTCAAGTAATCGGCTAATGCAGCGACGCACAAATGTGGATGTATTGCCAGTTAGCAAAGTTGAATCGTGTGGTCAACTGTCGATACTATGAAAGTATTAACTAGTATTAACGCGTAGATTTACGTTACTTTTGTATTAGAAGTTGTAGCGTCAACGTGAATAAGATAGCAGGGTTAGATAACGGGTCTCCTCGATCTACCGGTTTGATCATGAGTGAGTAACGTTACATTAACTTATTATGCTGCTGTTTTGTCCTTAAATCAAGTTTTATATTTTGTTCTCAGCTCAATATCCTCAAGCTTGTTGAAGTGTATTTAGACTACTATTGAAATTCAGAGGTCAATGTATTACAGTTGCTTAAAAACCTTGATAGATTCGGATGTATGAATCCCACAGTATAAGGATGTGGTTTATACGGTCTAGTGTATGATATAATAGACTAATTTGAGAAGTGTACCACCACCTTTTTTTCTATCTATTTCTACTTGACATCTTTGGCTGGATTTCTATTCTGTCAAGAACTGTGGGACAAAAAAAACAGAACATACTATTAGGAGTTACAGTTTAGATACTTGGAAATGCCAATTTTGTCATTTAACATCCTTCAATTTAATTGTGGAATGCAATCATTTCAACATTAGCACTGTGCTTGTGTGTTTGACAGTATCTGCTGATATTGGTGAACCAGTCAAAGAGCACGACAATAATATGTCTTCTGATGAGATTTTGCGGCTGCCACCTACATATTCCTGAGCTTCAGTGATACTTAGCTTTGATTGTGCCCTAATGGTACAGTCTAGCTGGATGAGGACACTCATCTTTCCATTCACAGGAGCTTATCTCTTCCAGGCTCTGCAGATCAGTGACAGGGTTGCTCTGTTGATCTTTTAATGAGGCTGGAAAGACTCCTCTGCTCCAGATGGTCATGTGCTGTACTTGTACGTCTGTAGGCCTGTGTGTATGTTTTTATTATTTCTGTCCTTGGCTTGGACCCCCCCCCACATGTCCTGATAAGCCCCCTCCCCCTTCCATTCTTCCCCGATAGTGAAGGTCAGGTCATGTGACTTTTGTTATGATAAGAGGCGCAGTACAGCATCTGGAGCGAGGCAGCATCTGTTTGTGTTCCAAGGGACTCAAATCCAACTGCATTGTTCTCCAGCAAGCTGCTGTGATCGCGAGGGATAAAGGAAGTTTAGAGCTTTAGCTTACAGTTATCCATGATATATCTTTGTATAGGAGCTGGGATGTTGAAGGCTTGCCTTGCCTGCAATCACTGTTTCAGCCCACCAAGGTCGGAAGATTTTTTTTGTCTGCTAGTCATAGTAGCTTAGCCTAGCAAGCTAAGAGGGATATATTCTCTCATTTCACCCAGTTGCATTATGCTCAAAGCTTGCAAATAGTGGCAACTTGTGTCCAGTCGTCTGTCATTTGGGGAAGAGACTAAAAGAGATAGATAAACATGACCTCTGATTACTCTGTTGAAGAGTTAGTAGCTCAGTTATGTTAAAGTAGCTTCCGCAGCTCCAAAGTGAAGGAGTCTGATGAATAGTAGGCTAACAGTGGCTTGTGGATTCACTCGTTGAGTAATGGTTGTTGACATCATAAAACAGCCAAACTCAACTTGCATTTGGCTGGTTTCTGGTGCTAATTTCCCATGCTGCTGCCTATCTTGCTGGCTGGTGAATGATTGTTTATATCATAACCCAGCCAAAGACAAAATGAACCGCCATTTGGCTGGTATTGGGCGTTAATTTTAAAATTCTGCCACCTACCCCGCTGGCTGGAGAATGACGTCAGCGGCATGATTGTGCCTCTGCTTTGAGTAGTAAATGCATTGTAAGCTATGTCTTTCGACCATGGAAACTTGATCTCTGCCGAACCATCTATCTGAGATCAAAGTAGGCCATGCTCGGTAAGTTGGCTCCCATCTCTGGTTATAAAAAGCTCACTGTAACTGGTGCATTGCGAGTTTCATCCAGGGTCATGTCTCTCCATTTCTCTGTTCTCCTCTGAGGCTGAATCCAGTTATCAGGGCAGACGTGATACTTTAGTGGTTTAGGAGACTGTGTTGAAATATGAATTGGATTGGAGAGCTTCTTTTTGAAGGTGGAAGAAATGGTAATACTCCAACTTGAGTTTTACTTAGGCAGCAATGCACATGAGAGTGAGTCAACTTTTAAGATTTGTGAGGGAAGCTGAGAGGTCATCAAGGCCAAGTACATCAGACAGGCTTTAAGGGGGAGAATATTTGGTCTCTGCTGGAGATAAGCAACACCAAAAAGACACATGAGATTTGAGCAGACATTATTAACTGTGTGGAGTTTATGTGAGTGAGTGGAAAGACAGGAATTTTAGAAAGGCTTTGTCAGATGAGGAGATTCAAGGATGGCGAGTGAGTCAAGAATGATCCCTGTCTGAGAGTTATGAGTTATCCTGGATAGCCATAAAAATGTATCTCATTGCAAATGTGTGGTGAATTATTTTGTAAGTTTACACGAGTGTACATATATATATATATATATATGCATCTGAGTGAGGCAGAGAAGCCACCTGGAGTGGGTGTCTCTTCCCACACAGTCTCCTCATTCTGAACTGAACTGTTTCTTATGGCTTCCTTTGTTTCCCTATCTGTGAGGTTCACTCAGCTCCCACACACTGACAGAGCTCCAATCCTGTCAAAACCATGACTAGAATCAAGAATCTCTCTCTCCCTCCGTCCCTTTTTCTCCCCATCCCTCTCACAGATAATAAGCGGATAATAAGCTGAGTGGACTTGGAGATGGAAATGGCCTTCTTGAAATTATGTAAAAAGGGCTTTGGTTAGACACCGTAGAGCTAGTAATTAACTGTGTTGTATAGCTGACATCAAAAGCAGACAGAACCCTTGCTTTTGTAGACTCCTTGTCAAACTCACCCTCTTAGAGATGAAGTTTGTGATTCCAAACATGTTTGCATGCATTAATTAGCACATGACAGAATGCGTGAAAAAGACCAAAGATGGTCTGACTCAACGGATGTTACATATGGGAATAACAGTTTCTACTTATGTTCCAGAGCTGGTGGATCCAGTGCTCTGATTGTTCTTCTCCCCATCATTTCCCCCCATTTCTTTTTAAAACTTAAATCATTTATTTAAATCAATCTATTTTACTTAAATAGTTAATACAATCATAATGTATTTTGTTGTCTATTACAGTGGTAAATATGGTTTGCGAATGGTGGGTTCATGATCACAAAATAAATTCAGGTCAGTCAGTCTATCGGTCAATCATTAGACTACATATTACCCTAGATATCAGCACACTATCTAATTGATTTGCAGTACTTCAGCAAATAATAGTGTGTTTTTCTTTGGTTTACTGAGCAGTTTCTAATTCAGATAAAAGTAAGTAACAGTTATTGTGAACATTTATCATGAATTTTCACACAATCTTACTGGAATTTTTGTTAAACTACCACAATCCTTCCTTGTATTGAACAAGACAAGATGATCATCTGATTGGCTCTCTCCCCCATTTATGTGCCTGCCCCGCCTTCTTCCAGGTTTCAGCTGGCAAGCAGATGCTGATGAGAGTAATCAAGTTTAACAGTGTGATGAGCTGATCACCTATTGAAATACATTTTATGGGCTTTATGATCAGCACCTCCTCACTGCTAGTCAGTGCCTGACAGTTGTTGAGTTTTCCCTCCATAGTTTGTTTCCTAGGTAACACCAAGCGACACTCTCTCACCTCGTTTTGAGTGATGCTTGCTTGCCTAGTGTTAGTCTTCTAATGTGTGTAAGCTTTGCAGTAACTAACCTATGTGTGATAAAAAATGTTTTTTGCCAGTGATTATTTTAGTTACAACTTGATTGAGCTAGCAGCAATTTTTGCGTAACTGCTGTTATCACCAGGAATCAGGGAAGTTTAGGGCTTAGCTTACAGTTCTCCACGATAGATCTTTGTCTCGGAGCTGGGATGCTCAAGGCTTGGAATGAAATGAAAAGTTTAGGCAATGCCAACGAAAAGTTTTGTCAAACTATATAATGAAGCTACTGAAAGCGCTAACCTACCAGAGTGTAGCAATATAGTAGAGTGCATCTATTCTCCCTGACAATACATTTGGTGAATGATGTGGTTATCCTGATGTAGCAAGCTCGCTACTACCGGGGTCCGTGACAGACAGAGACAAGGCAGGAGGGCAGAGTCAACTGGCCAGCAGGCCGTTTTATTCATCCCAATAAACCCGGCCCGGTGTTGACGGCAGTCGGCGCCGTCTCCCTCCGCCGACGCACCTCCGTCGCTCCCGGTGGGTCAGCCGCGGAACCCCAAAGCCG
>OOFE01041899.1:0-18538 GCA_900323365.1 Monocentris japonica | reverse complement strand
GCCCCCCCCCCGTCCCTGCCAAGCAGACGGGGTGACATGAGAATTGAACCATCTGTGTCTCCCTGTTGGCTGGATTGCCAAGCAGCCGGTAACTCGCTCCAGCTGTCTGGGAATGGAAAAGACGATCCGGAGACGTTCCAAGCGAATGGCAACCACGATACAAAAGAATGAAGGATGAAGAAAAAATGAGAATGTGAGACAACGCAGATGTAGATGCTACTTTCTCTAAGCTACCCATCTTAACTGTGGCTGGCTGGATCTTTCTTTTCCGTGACTCACCGCTGGGGACTCGCTTGAGCTGCGCTGACCCAAGCGCTGCTCTTTGGTGAACCTTTGAGCCCTCGTCGGAGCTCAGACAAGACGGGGCAGCGGGTTCAAGCCCCGCTCCGACATGATGGGTACATGCCATAACGGTCAAGACACAAAGCAGCCTCACAATAGCTGGAAAACCCAGAAAAAAGGTATAAAATCAAAGATACACATGTCACCGTCATAGCAGACCTATTTTATAGTGCACGCTCGCCGGGCCACTCCAAGTCCTGCGCTTGCTGGACTCTAGCTCCATGTTGGAGAAGAACTGTCTGGAAAATGAAACACTTTCCTCTCTCTTCAGCTGTCATTGATTGCAAGGAACATTAAAGCTGCTCTAGGCAAGATTTTTATGTAAAAATACACCCGTTTTATCAGCCTCGATCAGAAAGTGGGACTGCAGCAGGGAAGAATCAGCGTCAGATCTTCTCCTCTCTCATTTCTTTGGTTTCCTTCGGTATGAAGCATCACAGGCCGGCGGGGTTGGTGAACATGAGCTGCTGTGTTCAGTTTACTGACGACGCCTTGAAGAATTTCTGGGTATTGAAGTTCACATTTTTTCCTCTCCGCCGCCACATGCAAAGTCGGCTTTAACAATGAGATAACAATAAAGATGTAAGCAACACTGCAGGTCTCTGCTGACCCAGGATCTGTGGTCCTCACGTACGCTGGAGAAACGGAGGAGAGCTGACTGGACTGAGAAGTTTAGCTGGGTTGAGCTTCTGTCAAAACAGTTGATGCACGCTGTCCAAACAATGAGCTGTGAGTAAACCCGTGATTACAGAACGATGTGTATCTGCAGCATTGTTTTGGAAACAAAGACCTGCACGCTGCCGTATGGTTTCTCTTACAAACCACTCACAGTTAACCCCTTTGGTGATGTCTTGTTTAGCAACGATGCTATCTGGGCATTCGCTCAGTGCAGCGATGCTAGCATTACAAAGTCCTTAACTTAACACTTTGCAACATGGTGACAGTGGAGAAAGTTGACATAACATCATGACAGGCAGACAGAAATATAAAATAGATGTTTTGGTTCACCCACCATTGAAAAATAAGTGGTTTGGATGATAATCTTCCAGTGTTTTTTACTGTCTTTTTCTATATATCGTCTCTGTGTGTCTCTGTTGGGATTTGGTAAGTTAATGGAACCCATGAGCTGCATCTTAAGGGTGGTGATACACCAGACAAAATTGTAGGCAATGTAAATGGACATCATTTTCAGCAGCAGGCAACAAACCGAGCCACAGGAAATCTATTCACATCTTTCCTGGCAACAAGATATTCCTTGGCGATTACAAGGACGGTGTTGAGGCAACTCTTTGGATGCAGTTGCCGCAGAAGTTGCCCCGTGCATCACTGCAACAGGCACACTTTAGGCCACCGTTGTAAATTGTTCATTGGCCTGAAGGGGAGAAATATTGTATCAAAACATAAGGAACATATTTTAATACTATTTTCTGCACTGTGCGGCTGCCACACATCCATTAAATTGCCTCAGAGCTGAGGTCCAAAGCACTTCAAGACCACAAGCTCCCCGAAGAAAAACAACACATGCAAGAAGAAGAAAGAATACCTATTCATCTGAAGACCAAAGTATTTTCTTTGCGGCGTGCTGGTGAATTTTTTTTAATAATCCTATATGGCCAGGTTTAAATCTTGCCTTTATGAACGGCTGTTTTCTTTCCAGGTATTTTCATTGTCAATTAACCCGTATGGATTGGTGTCAAGGGGTAGTGGTTGACTCCTGGACCCCAGACTGGTCGGAGAATGTCTGGCTGTAAAAGAGAGGAAGAGGCGTCTGGGCATGGAGCTGGGAGTTGTGGGTTTTGGAGTCTGGGGGTACATGTGCTATCCATAGCACTCATGTCGGACGAAAACCACATATCTGCGAAGACTGCATGTTTTTTTTTTAATGTAGGAAGAAAAGAATGCTTATGCTCCCATTGACACACATGTATTTTTAGAGGCTTTTAACAAGTTGCAAAGGTCCAAGGTTCACGAAACACATAAATGACCACATAAACTTTTATTTCAAGTAAGAAAAACACCAAAATTACAGTTACATTGTTTTCCTGAGACTTGGGTTCCACTTTGGCTGTGTCTGTGTATGTACACAAGGAGGAAATTGACCTTGAGGCTTATGAGCTTTTCTTCATCTTAAAGTCATGCATGAGTTGCTGAATTGTAACATTTATTTCTCTTCTTTTGTGTGATAAATCCCCGTTGTATTTGGACGCTTTTGCGAAACTGTTCATGGAACGTGCAAGCCAATAAAACATACTAAACTGAAATGTTTCAAAACCGATTACAAGTCCATGAGACTCGATTTAAATCTCCACAATCAAATCTCCAATCTGTATCAAAGGCTGTACATTTAGCAGGGAGTTGTTTATTTTACTATGCACAGTTACCAAAGAAACAAGTGTTTTTGAACAACAGACCATCTCCACTAAGCCCAGTTCTCTGACTTTGGAGGTAATTAGTGGGCGTTTGAATGGGGGCCAGTGTATAGGATATTGTGCACTGGCGAGGGGTAGAGGACACGCCGCTTTGATGTAACATGGATTGGAGTGGATTGAAGGGTGGCTGCATTCCCAAAATAAACCCTGACCTCCATAAAGAACCGGTCCAGAAGCTGTCTTCAATCTGTTCTAGGATCAGTGCTTGGGTCACTAGACTACACCACACTGATTATGACTTCAGAAGCCAAAAATGATGTTAGATCACAACTCCTGACAGGTTTTTCTTTAGACTTGGAGCATGGGCCCAGAGCCCTGGGGGAGGCCTCACTGTCTCTGCAGAGTCTACACTCTCTGTTATAGGAATCAGAGTGTCAGTGGAAACCTGAAGGTTAGAGAAGTGGGAGGCGGAAGGTCACCGGTTCAAATCCTCAGACCAGCTGTGAAAGTCTGGCTGGAGACAGTGAATGTGTGATGCTCCTCCCACTCTCATCATCTACTGTTGACGTGTCCTTCAACGAGACCCAGAGTCCCTCAGCTGCTCCGGTGGAGTTTGTCGTGGCCACCAGGACTGGCAGCAGTGGCAGAAGATGTGAATCACTGTGACCTTCCCTTCTCCTGCAACTACTCCTCCTTACAAAGTCAGTCTTATTCACAGAGTGCTTTTAAAGGGGCATTAAGTATGATTTTTACTGCCCCACAGCACAAAGTGACCATAATATATCTGCGGGGGGTTGATCAATACCAACGACTCAACGATTACCAACTGCTGAGATTTCTGGCTTTCAAAACTCACTTACTCTACCCATACTCGGATTTGGAACAAAAATCCCTGCACATTGAAATTGCAAGACACTTCCAACCCCCCACCTACTCCAACTGCTCAACAATGGAGGATGGTGCTACAAGCGAGCGGCCAACGTTGGAAGACTTTTCAAATTAAAATGTCTTTGCCAAATTGAGGAAGAACTTATTTTTAGTCCACTCGGGGCTTCAGAGGGAATACATTTTCATGTCACATAAAATATCGAAACGTGTCATTTGTAACAAAGAGGAGGAGAGGTGGGACTAAACTGTTACATGTCAGTCTTTCTCACTCTGTCACACTGACATACATTTGGTACCGACACATTTCGTGGCCCAAACGGTTGTCAACATATTTTCACATTAAGTGCGTGATTCAAAAACTGGTGACGTAATTGCAAAGGCAGTTGTAAAAGCCTCCCCGGACAAAGCAGTCCGGAAACAATGAAACGAGCACACCAAACTGTAATGAGAAAAGCAGTGCTATACCTAAAGACTAATTTAGCTCTGCTGTAAAGCTGATGGTGAGTAGAGCTGCTCTGATGGTGAACATGCCTCCTCTGTCTTCTGGCCAGAACGAGCTGAGGTGTGTGTGTGTGTGTGTGTGAGTGAGTGAGTGCAAAAGAGTGAGAATTCCTCTTAAAAACCTTTCCATCAGAGACAATGTGTGAAACCAGTAGGACACCCTATCAGTCTGGAACAACTGCTGGATCAGTCTTAGAGAACAGATGAATTTCAGTGTTATTAGTGAATAAAATGCAGTCTGGAAGCTTCCAAACCTAAAGATCTCATGCAGTACACTCCTGAATGAAAAAAAAGTCAAACAATAGCCCGTCTTTCAGCAGGTCTGATATGAAAAAAAGAAACAGAAACGTCTGAAGCGGGACCGGCCGACAGCTCATGGATTTCTCATCCACATTTCCCTGGATGCAAATAACTTTACTTTATTATAGGACTTGATGGACGTTGCAAATCAAATTTTGCTCCATGGGGTTCTTGGCGCACCAGAATACTGTGATGTCTTTGTAAGTCCTGGGAAGACCACGGTGGGGTGACCCTCAAAGTGAGAACAAAAACTATTGGCTGGGGCTAACGTGCAGATGGAGACAGATCGGCATGCTCGCTGAGCTACTGCTGCACTTTGGCTCCGCCCCCAAGAGGAAATGTTTGAAGAGAACAAGCAGGTTAGAGGTTTACGTCACAATGTACTCAATTGTTCCTATGGTATAACATGAAAAAAACCTAAAAACCATTGGGAACATAGACTGCAGGATAGCTGATGAAGTGGGACTTTTTTACGCGGACTGCCACCAACATTATTAGCTGGGGTGAATGCAGTCCTAATGTGAGAGCAAAATGAACGCCTGTGCTTTTAATCTAGATGGCAGGAGTGACGGAAAGAACAACATGCACAGTACAGTGAGTGCACGCTGTCCCCATGCAACCTGCGTTTCGCTGCAGCCAGCCTATTAGTCCAAAACTACTTATAGCAGCAGATTCAGAATGCAGACCAACATCTGCTGTTTTTCTTACCAGGAAGTAGTATTATATCATTCTCTGCTGCCTCTAAAGCAATAAACAGCACAGGTCAATATTAAGCAAGAGAGCCAAGAGTATGGAAGCAATTAGCGCTAAAAAAGAGAGAAGCATAGGCGTTAAATATCTGTAATATGTTTTAATTCTTAACACATTATTGGAGGTTTGAACAGTAAATAGATCAGGCTTTATAAGACAATATTAAATGGCAGAACCTGACCAGAGTTCCAAAAGAAACTTTGAGGAGAAACTGGATTAGACAATCTTCTCTTGGGTGCAAACTCAAACGCACATTTTCTTTTTGAGTTTTTTTTTTTTTTTGAGGCTGACATAAGTCTCAGCTCTCTGAAATCCTGACATAACTCTTTTTACAGATTGCTATCAAACTTCACTGTCTTTTAACAGTCATCCATTCATTCATCTCAAAGCCATGTCCAAGCCTATAGTTCAAAATAAGAGACACTAAATGCATCATGGAAGAGGAAGAAAGAGTCTTAATGAAGGAAAATATGAGCCGGTAGTCTAATTTCATACGTTGGACTACAAGACATCAACTTCAGTGTCCAAAAAGTCACTTCAAATGAGGCAGAACAGTCATAACGAGTAATACCGCCAATTAGTTGAGAAATGCTACGATTCTGGTGTCCTGAGGTTTTATTAATGTGAGCCAATACATACCCATTTATCCCAAAATCTACTGGACTATTTTTACTCTCTCTCTCGGGGAGTGAGGACCTCCAGACTAAAGTAATTGGGCAATTTTTTTTCTGGTGAGGAAATTATTTGCCTTTTTTTTTTCCTCTCCCCTCAGAATTGCTCCCTTTTTTTACACTTTATTTTGTTAGACTGACCCCTGTGGTTGTGAATCAAGGTTCTGTGATCCCTCTATTTCTAACGGAACTTCCTGCAAAAATACACAGCACGGAGGGCCTTCCTGTATTTCCTCTTCACTTTGCCGAGGAAAAGTTAAACAAAAAAGGAGCCGGAGTCACCGCACTGCTGACCTGAGTCACAGGACTCTCTCAGATTGCCCGGTGAGACAGGTTTGACGGCTGTGTGGTCTAGCTGAGCGTTGCCTCATGCCTCTCGCTGGCCCTCTCCGACCAGTGACGTTTGTGTATTCTGGGCCACGGCAGAGTCGCGGGTCCAGCCGGTGTCGAGGCTTGGCCAGACAAAGCAGGCGAAACCAGTCCGGCCTCCAAAGGAGAAGCACGACCAAGATCAACAAACAGAGCTGAATACGCAGGAGGAAGGCAAAATAAGCAAGACGCCGGCGACGCTCGCGGCCTGTTGCAGGAGGGCTGGAGCGGCTTTGGAGGTAATCCCGGGCAGCAGCCTCCTAGGAAATTGATTGGCTAAGAAAAACAGGTCCTCAGTCGGTGAAGTATTTCGACGATACGTTATCTCAGAACTGGTTATAAGCTGACATTTTGATAAGTACATCAATATGTTTTCGATTACTGCTGTGAAACGGGACACCTCGCACGTTGGCGTTAACCCTCGGAGGCGGGTGGCAACAAAACGAGATCCTTGTCTTTTACAAACAGGAGGCGTACGAAGGGGCCAATCTTCTAAGCCGTCACCAAATCCAATTTAAGGGCACTTATCAGTTCCTTGAAACAGTAAGAAAATAAGTCTCTCATTTTAAATGTCACGTGTGAGTCACTGGTAAGAATAGAGGCACTCATATCCATCGCCAACGTGTAATTTTGAAGGTATATCATCCAGAGAGAAGAAGGGGTTGCCAGAGGATTTAGACTTGGAAACCCTTTTCGGATGTGCCTCTCGTTTCTGTAAATAGTTTATGGTGTATGTGGTTTCAGGACCTTTATGGTGCAGGAGGCCACCTAGGATAACCTATGTGAAAAAAAAACAGCCAACAACACCAGCTCGGCTAGGCTAGGCCTTCTCTGTGTTGCAGAGAAATCATGCTTTGTGGTTTTGTAAGACATACAGTACAGCAGTAGATCATTATTTCAAATGCTACCGTGACATTTATCAAAAGCAGCCAAAAAATGAGGTCATGATACCATTAAATTTGTGGCATTTTGTACCACAGATTTTTCATCCCATTTTCTCTCTCTTGGTCGAGGCTATAGAAAGAAACTTTTGCAGCTTTCCAACCACCTCTTTTCCCCTTCACTGTTGTGCGGTCTCCACAGCAACATTGACCTCTGACCCCCTCCAGGAAGAGGGCCACGGTTGAGCTGTGGCTCCAGTAACTTAGTAGGTCCATTTCATTGCAGTTCAACCCTAAACAAATAACTCGGGGCCTGTATTCTTTGAACCCCACTGCTCCCCGGATCTCCAAGGTTAACACCACTCCTGCTTTGGAGAGTGATCTACAGTTTCATGTTTTGTCATTTTTATCGAGCCCCTCTGCCCCCGCGGTCGCGAGGGGTCATTTCAGTCCACCGCATGAAGCCTTCGGCGGTAACAATGTCATTTCCTTCACTATGATTGCACATAGTTATTTGAAGGATCCTCAACTGGCCCGAGAGCAGACCTGGTGTAAGAATCAAGTTCACGGTCTGGCTCGCTGGTAATCGACAACCATTAGCAGAATGGATCACTAATGCTTACATGAATGGGAGTCACAGGAGCCGCCGTGACACGTTTGGTAATCCTTGTCACGTCACCGCCAATCAGCATGAATCAACAAGACTTTGCTTTATGGCAAATTGAGGATGATTCTGCACTTTTACACGCCGTTGCCAATCTGAAGGGGCTCCATATGTTCTGTTCCAAAATGCAATATGGATTCTGTTGAATTCTGGCAGGATAAATCCTCACAAGAGCCATGAAAGTGTAGATAACTTGTGAAGACGGTGTACCAGCACAGCTAGCTCCATGGCCTCCACTTTCCCAAAGTTATTTAGATTTTTTATTACTTATTTCGATGCCTCAGTTTACAAGCGAAGGGTTTCATTCCAAAATGCTATATATCCATTTTGGAAAATATCATTTCCTCAAGTATATCATTCAATATCTTGTGAATGGAGAGGAGGCAGTCTGTAACATATTAGTTTTAATTTTGTGTGATTTTGTTGGAAAAGGTGTCAACTGGGCAAATGGTGGACGTTTAATTTCCAATGTTTCCAATCACAATTTCACAGAAGTGAGAAAAATTATTGATTGGTAAAAGCCTGAAATTAAAGGGGCATAAAGGGAAATTTTTTATAAACCTTTTTGTTCCAAAACAAAGAGTCCAGGCCAGAAAGTGAGTTTTGAAACACAGAAATCTCAGACGTGGCCAAGTAATTGTTGAGTTATTGATATTGATCAACCTCTGCAGATATATTATAGTCATTTGTGTGATGCAAGGCAATAAAAATGTACTTATTGCACCTTTAAATTCACAGAGGGAAGGTAGAATTTCAGTTGTATCAAGTTGCCCTATCTGACTTGCTGCACTTTATCAAGACTGTTATCAGTGCGTCTCTTCGGTGTTGTAAAATAACATGTGGAGGAGCGGTAGTTGAAGTCAAAATAAATAGTCCTGCGTCATAGCTGAACCACAGTGATCCTTTAGCGTCAGCTAATAAATATATAATCCAGCGGAGGCTCCGATTAGTGATTGCTGGAATCGCTGCTTTGATGCTCGCTATCAGCACGAACACACAACACTTGGATTGGATTACTATCAGGATGATGTCTTTTGGCTTTCTCTCGTAGGATGTGATACAGCGGTGGGAGTGATTCTGGTGGGAAGCTCAGTCTGGGATATAATAAATAGCTCCAAAACTTCTGAGCTTATCAAGAACCGGAGCAGCTGCGGTCAGAGGACAGGGAAGTTGCGCGCCGGGCCCGTCGATGGTCACTCAATCTTGCCAGCGGTGGTTATGAGGATGAAATGCAGCTGCTCCTCTTTACGGTTCGAGACAGTGAAGACTTACTGGATGGACATGAGCTGGCTTACGTGAGGTCCTGAGGGGGGAAGAGACCCAAACCGCAGCTGCAGGGCTACAAGCCATACAAGACCCACGTCTCTTCACTTCCCCGCATGCATCTACACCCGCTTCCTGTCTGAGTGGGGATATTATGCAGCTGATAATGATACGTAAAATAATAGCCACCCAGATGATGAAAACACTTGACCTCTGACCTCCGGAAGATTTACATCCGACCTCAGTAGTGCGGAGAGGGATTGTGCTGCCGAATCAGTGCCGTCTCTCTTGTTGTGTGGCCTCGGGAAAGCGTAAAAAGAGGCTGATTTCTCCAGGCCTGATTCAGGATGAGGGGAGCTGTGGTCACGACTCAATCTGTCCCATATGGTGAAGATGTGAAGCTCGGGGGATGAGCTGAGTGGAGGGATCTGTGTGTGTGTGTGTGTGTGTGTGTGTGGTTGCAGGGGGACAGGACTGTGGCAGCTCAGTCATGCTACAGTTGAAGGTGGTGTGTGTTGTGTATTATCAACACTCACATTCATTCATGCTTTACTGTGACGGGCCAAGTGAAGATGAACTGTGCTGGGCTTGTCTGGGTCCAGTTAGTTTTTTTAGTCATTATTAACCTTAAATGTATTACCAACCTGATGGGTAGTCGGTGTCTGGGTGGCCAACCATCAGCTAACCATCACTGTCTTGTTGTTAACATCTGATTAGCACACTAGCTAACGTAGCTAGTAGCAGCTAGCGTTAGCAGTGGCTAGTAGTCCCATGTTAACAGTAACTAAACTAGCCTGCTGGCTAGTTAGCTAGCTACCAGTTTGTTCAGGTTAACTGAGCTGACTCTTCTCCAGCTCCAACTCAGAGTGTTTTGGAGTAGAGACTAGGGCTAAAGACAAGACAGTTTACTGAGTCACAGTAACCTACATTTGGAGACAAATCTACCTGATCACACTGTTCACTTTTACTGAGAACGTTACTGGATGGATCTACAGACACACCACAACAATCTGGTTCAGGTATCTCTCCTTTTGGCCCAGTTATTATACATCTCGCCATTATTTGTGGACATACATTTCTCCAATGCGCCGCCATCATGGCGCCAGTTGTGGTTGTCTGAAAATTTGTGACGCAACTGCAAAGCCTCTGTTGTAACCAATAGAGCGAGTTCAATACACACAACAGCCAATCCATCAGCTGCTACATCTGTTGAAGTGGCTTTTATCAGCCAAATGTTCATATAAAATGTGAACTAGTAAGGATAAGAGAGATTCGACCTTCCCCTTTAGAAAGATGACGCACCAACACATTACAAGAAGAAAGCCTCTTCCAGCTTCTACTGCTCTGCTTCTCTATGAATGAGGCCCTGCTACAAATACCACCCGACACTCCTCAGAGGCAATAAAAGAATAAGGCACTGCTTACAACAGCAAGGGGGGATGAGGGGGTCTGATGTGTTGCAGCTGGGGTTATCCTCTGCTCTTTTTCCTCATTTTGCCAATCACCGCACAGCATGGAAGACTTAAACTTCCATCTCTCTCTGCCCTTTGTTGGGGTGGTGTGTGTGTGTAGGTGAGGGTGTGTGTGTGTGAGTAGATCCTCAACACACACACACACACACAGACAGCTGAGCTGACTGGAAACGGTTTGTAATGAGTCAAATGAGCCGAATAGCATTATCATCGGGAGTGATATTGTGTAATTACCTCATTCACACATGGACGCCATAACATTTTGAAATAGGCCAGTGACTATCTGTGGATGTGTACAAGTGTGTGTGTGTGTGTGTGTGTGTGCAAGTTGTGCAAATGTGACTCAGTGCCTTTGAACCCTAACACTCACTAATGAATACTCACCAATGCATACTGTGTGTATATATATATATATATATATATATATATATATATATGTGTGTGTGTGTGTGTGTGTGTGTGTATCTGTGTTTGCAGCTGCCTTTAAGGTCTCCAGATATTTAAAAGCAAAGAGAGATCTGGCACTCCGTCGAGTCAAGTTGGTCTGGGACGGAGCCAGGGGACCGGGAGAGAAAATTAATCCACACACACACACGATCATCCACCGGGTCAAAGGTCACCTTCCCAGCTCAGAGAATGCTGTTCATCAGATTGCCGCACCTTTGGAAAAACATTTGGATGTTGTTGTATCTACGGACAGTTCTGCGAGGGCCAGACGGGGGAAACTAACCAGCAGAAAGTAACTACCCCAATTACTAAAATACTGGGGTGCCCAGGGGTGCTCGGCATTCCCATATAAGGCATGGGCACCCTCATAAAAGCTAAAAAGGTTGCGTTGAAGGGGCTCTAATAATTCGTTATTTCCCATCTTTTTTCTCCAATCACCGATGTTGCAGTTTCTGCAGCACAGGTGTCGCTGTCAAATTCACTACACATCTCAAATAAACGTCTCTCTTGTGCGAGCTGTGAGCGCCTGGCTTTGCTCTTGAACAACCTAAGCTAAGAGACAAACAGACAAGACAGTTAAAAAAAAGTCTTAAAGAAAGCAATGTATCGATACATTTTGTTCTCCCAAAATATTGAATTCTGGGCTGTACCAACCCTATAAATGGGAAATAGGCCGATTACTTTTCATCCTTCATTCATATTACAGTTTCATCTAAAAGTCCTATCCTATCGGACCTCCTCCCTTCTTGCTTCTACATGGTTATCAACCTGCCTGCGTGCGTGCGCATGGCGCCAGAGGACGAAACGCTGTGCCGCTGCTGACTGAGATCCCAACACTGTGTGTGTGTGTGTGTGTGTGTGTGTGTGTGCGGGGATAATTACGTTTGCCACTAAAGATTCAGTGGTTGTATGAGCTCATGATTCATACTCAAATTTTGGGAGTAAAAAAAGACCCAGTGCTGAAGAAAAAAGACGGAAGAAAAAAGACCCGCCCCTGTCGGAGGCATTGTTGTGTCTATGAATAACGTTATAGCGGTTTTCCAAAATAAAAGTCCTCTGCTTCTTTCATGTTTTTATTGGGGGGACAAATGCATGTGTTCTATATATTGAGGGGGACGTATCCCCTGCGTACCCTCTGAAATCTACGCCTATGGGTCAGCTAACCATCACTATTTTGTTGTTAACACATCTGACTTACACAATAGCTAATGTATCTCATAGAGGAACACTTGCTTTGCTAAATTAGCCTGCTGGCTAGCTAGTGAGCTAGCAAAGCCAAAAACCAAAAGGTTGTTCATGCTAACTGAGCTGACTCTTCTCAAGCTGCAACTCTGGAGTAAAGACAAGACAGTTTACTGTGTCACAGTAACCTACACTTGGAAACAAACCTACCTTATCACATTATTCACTTTGATTTATAGTGTTACTGAACGGACCTACACACAAACCACATCAGTCTTTTTCAGGTATCTCTCTTTTGGCCATTATTTGCTCACACCGGACCTCCATGATGGCGCCAGACACGGTTATTAGGAGATTTATCACGCAACTGCAAAGCCTCTATGGTTTCTGAGAATGTTAAAATGTCTGTATTTATACTTCCACTTGAGGATTATTTGAAGTTTTTGCTACGTTTTTCTTTTAGAGATAAGAGTGATGAGTTCAGTGAGCCCTGGCATTACAGTGAACAGTCACTCTGAACTGTACCTCCTAACTGATACCATAGCTTTGACCCATCAAATTATTTGCAACAACTTTATAAAAGAGGTTACCTATTAATTTTGGGGGGAAGATTTTGGAACGGGCACTACATCTTTGTGATTTCTACTTTAAGGTAGCTAACCTTTCACTACTTTTTAGTGAGTTACTCAGATGCCAAACAAGCACTCTTACTCTAACCTAGCAAAAATAAACTAAAATTACTTCTTTCTTACGTAAAATATTTCCATGCTTTTTCTACTTTAGGTGAACACCACAGTCAGGTTACCCAAAGACATTTTACAACAGGATCATCTTTGTCCATTTGCTTACAATGGAACAAAGGCTATTTTTTTGTACCATGATGCTTTAGGGGAACCCGGCCCTATTTGAAATGTAAGTATCATGAGATATTCCATATTTGCAATGCCATCTCAAGCCTCCAGCGTAAAATCCCAATGCTAGTGTAAAAGCTGACACCTAGCTTGAGGCAGAAATCCCCTTCCTCAGGAATGGCTGGGGAATCTCTGGGAATGAGGGTGAAACTCTTGGCCCAACCCAGCTCCCGCTCTCGCGTCCACAGGATCCCCTTTTAATACCCTGAACCTCACGCTGCAATTACACCCCTAAAACAGCCTCTACCTTACACCTCTGGAAGCAGACGTCAAAAACATGTTCGTAATAACGTCGCCGTCGAATGATGGATGGCTCGCTGAGGTCAGAGCATTGGCAAATCGTCTGTTTGATTTGGACGGCCGCTCTTAAGCATCTCTCCAGGTTTCGTTTTTCAGTACGTCTGCTCGGGTTTTACCTCTTTGTATGTTAGCTCGGCCTCTCTCTCTCTCTCTCACTCTTTGATATTTCAATCCATGGTCACAGTCCTAGCAGGAACAATAAAAAGATGTGGGCTTTAAGTGCTAAAACCTGACAAATAGAGCTGGAGGGAGTTTAATCACTGTGGTAGCGTGGGACTCCAGTATGAGATATTTTTATGATCTAGGTCATGATTGGTTTTGAAAAGCCACGGAGGAAAACGGGGGACTGACATGGAAAGGATTCATGGTTAAAACTCACCAATTCTTATTAAAAAGATTTTTTTTTTTATTATTGTGGTTCAGCGGTGATATCCAATCTGAATTCATCAGGGTTTGACACACTATTGATTTTGGATGTGGAAGTTGATACTGGATGGAATGTAAATTTGTCTGCTGAGGAAAATGCGGAGGCCACGTATGAAAACACAAGCGCTGTCTGTTTTCAGTCATCTCCACGTTACCTGCAGGTGAACCTTGGTGTTCAGCCAACATGAACATACGCAAAGAAAAGGATGTTTTATGGTATCAACATTTAGAAGAGACCTTCTGTTAACATAAATAAAAAACCTCTGGGAAGAGACATATCTCTGAGGCAGATTGAATCCTGCGCGCTGATTGTTGTAAGCCCTTTGCAACCGCAATCACGAGAAGCCCCAAAGCAACAAGTCAAGCCATCAAATACACTTCAAGAATCCTTGAGATCAGGAAAGGAAACAAATTTCTTTTGTCTGCAGGCCAGAGTCGCTGGTAAACCCCAAAATTCACAGGCCATTCGCTATTTTATCAGTTTGTAGGATAGAATAGCACTTCCAAATGATGGTGGGTTACCTGCCAAGGTAGCTGGTAGACACACAGCCCAAAATTGTGTTCTCTTTGGCTTATGGATGGTGTCAATTTCACTTGTTTGACTTAAAGTTGAAAGTTATATGCAAAGAACAGGGATTCATGTACACAAATACAGAAGACGTGGAGAAACTGTTTCCCTGCAATATCCAAAATGAGGAGAATGAACAAAGTTGGCTTTGAAAAGCTGCACAGATTAAAGCTTCAGATGCTTAGAGCACCAATCGCTGACAAACACTTTCATATTGCCGCAGTACACTGGGACACCTCTTACCACATGATGCCCCCTGTGGATTTTCCCATCTACAGCGCTATTTGGTTTTCATCGGCAAACTCGGAGACAGGAGACGAATCATCACTCATCCAAAACGCTGTGTGCAAAAGAAACAGTAGTACAAATCAGCTCATGAGTATTAGACGTCTCAGATCCACATGTGAGGCATGGGGATATGCTGTCCTTGGAAGGAGCAGCTTTCCGGCACTTCTGCGAGCCAACAAGCCCTTTAGCTAGCCGCCAGAGCTAATCACAGATACAGCCAGATTCAGCAGGGTGTGCTCTGGCATTTACTTACAGTCGACTCCACAGCCAGGACATATCATCCGTGATTCAGTAATTCAAAGAGCCTGGCCCCCGGTACGAGCCTAGCCCCTCAACTGCCACATTCATTGCTGCAATTATCCCGTTACTTTGGATGGAGTTAAAACATGAGATCACTGTGGATACAGCCACGTATCGTGACTGTATGGGCTGGCTCGGAGCACCACTGTGAAATGACCTTGTAAATGTCACATACAGGCGCTAATTCTATTGGCACCGGGGGGGGGGGCTTCGCGTTTTCCCCACCTGATGACCAATTTCAACTTGTTAATCTGATATTTTTGGTAATAAAGGAATTCCGTCTCGCTGTACATGGAGAAAACCTGCAAATCCCCAATAGACATTTTGTACATATTAGATCTGGGTCAGATTATATAAATGCTCTTCTGAGCTTTTGTTTGAATCCAATTAGAGGACCAGATGGAGGTTCCTGTATCGGGACAGTTGAGAGGCAGATACGTTGTCAATCACAGAAAAGTATAAAAGTATTGGCTTTCAAATGATCAGATTTTTCTGACATCATTGTAATGTCCTATGTGGCAAACCCCACCCATCTGGTGCTCTGAGTAGGTTAAAACAGACAGACAGAACAGTAGACAGACAGACAGACAGACAGGTAAAGTCAGACTTGTGTAGGCAGATATCCTGTAAGTGGTTTCACTTCATATTGTAATTAAAGGATGTGACTTTATTGTTCGTAGTAAAACTACGTGTCAATTCATTGATCGCATCTCAAAACGCATCACTTCCTGTTTATTCCCAGGAAAGACCTACCTGACACCTGACTCAGGTTGGATCACTGTTGTGTTACATCAGTCAGATAGAGAGGGGAGCAAAATGAGATTATTACTTTAAAGAAGTCATTAAGGATGTCGCCTCTGGCATTACTGGATGGATCCATATGGAACTGAGTGAAGTGAAAGGGACTCAGACATACCTGGGCCGGTCCAGGCCACAGTGTCAAAATGAACTAAAATATACAGACCTCCTTGGACTACGACTGTATGTTCACATTTAAGACTCTGGCATTCGCTGGAGTGGAGCAAGTCACCGTGCACGCAGTGGAAAAACAAATCCTGAGATTCACATCGACATTGACTTCCCAGTTGCAGGTAGAATGGGTTTAGCTTACGAGTCCAACGGCCTCCAAGTACATAAACATAAGGCCTGGAGCGCCACCAGACTCCATGGCCTCATAGCTTCATGTTTTGCAGCATTGGCAAGTTTTGTGTCCAAGAAGGAAGCCTTGCCATTACAAGGCAAGTGGGCAATGAAAATTCAATTACGGCCTCACACCTTTGGTGCTACACGGCAGTGGAGCGAAACAACCCCGCTCTGCTTTATAGAGGTAAACACAACTCGGTTACCAGTTGGATGGAAGCACTGTCTGAACTCATCTTATCAACAGTTAGCTCCGATATATAGATTTCCGCTTGTGGTTTACCAGCATGTTCCATTTGGTCTCATGTTAAATTTGTAATGTTTACAGTTGCGTAGCTGAGAAATGGTGGCAGTAATAAATAAGCAACACCACTGTTTGAAATAAATCTCTCAGTTGCTGGAGATGCAAACACACGAGAAGTGAATAAACTTGAACTAGAAAAATAAGACTGTCAGAGTTGACAAAGCTGTTATTGTTGGAATAATCTCTTTTCAGGAAAATGTACAAGTACAAAACGTTTGGTTTGGGGAATATTCCCTGTTCACATACGATATCCTCTCAGACCTCGCTGAGAGACTAAATATAGAAATCACTGCCTCTGTAACTGAGTGGAAGCAGGAAGTTAGAAATACAATCCGTTGGTCAATTCAAAAGTGTGCCTTTAGTGTTCAATTAAGGTGCATTTTCAGATACACAGAAGATCTTTGTACGTTTTACTATACAGACCTATAGTGGTGGAAAGAGCCCTGAAACACGTTTTGTTACAGCGTTGTTATTTGAGATCATTTTTACTCAAATCAGAGTAAGACTGGTTACTAGGAGTAATGACTGAGGCAAAATTAAAGAGTACTTTGCTAAAAAGTACTCAAGTACAGTACTGTGCAAAAGTCTCAGGCAATTCTCTGTAACATCACATTTTGGCAAAATAACGTTTGGAAATCTCAAATTTGCTCTTTTCTACTGACAGACTAATGCAGAAAACAAAAAAACAAACATCTAAGACCAAATTTATAAAAAAAATTAAAAAAAAACTAGGGTGCCTGAGACTTTTGCACAGTGCTGCATTTTCTTGAATATTTTTGTTACTTTATTCATTAAAGTAAATAAAATTATTGATTGAAAAAAACAAGATTTTCAAGAATACTCAAAATGAAGTATTAACTAAAAAATACACTCACGTACAGTAACACCAGTATTTGTGACCTCTCACCCCTGTGTAATATGTCGGCATCATCTGTGTGAGGCCCCTGCTGACTCGTACCCCCCCAGCGTTGGGGCGCTCTGTAAGCAATTAACAATCATTTATCCCCTGACTTGATGCAAGCCGTTTTGATATTTCCTCTCCCGCTCCTCTGGATGAACGCAACGAGGAAAAACACGAGCTTAAAGGTTGTAAACATGAAGAGGATCTGGGTGGGAGATAATGACAGCAATTTCCATGACTCATTCACAGCGAAGTATGTTGAGAGCGTCCGTGAACTCGGCAGCATAACGACGCCACTGATGGATGTGAAGGAACGCAGAGTCTTTTAACGAATCACACACAATAGAGATAGGTGAACAGGACCGAGCCCACCAAAGGGACAAAGGCATGACTCCTATCTGTCACTTGTAACCTGTAATCCTCGGTCTCATCCGATCACAAGCTCCTTCTGCAGATCTAGGTGAACACAAATGGCTGCTGAGACGCTGACAGGAATGAAGCAGAGTCTCACTGGTTACCAGGCGTGATGAGGCTCCTCGGCTGACCCCAGGTCTGTGCTTTTCTAAGATCCTCCCTTAGAAAACATTATGCTGCTGCCATTCCTGAACCATGTCAGGATGTAATACAACTACTACTACTACAATTACTACTATTATTACTGCTACTACAACTACTAGTAGTACTACTAATACTACTATTACTATTACTGCTACTACCACAACTACTACTATTACTGCTACTACAACAACTACTACTACTACTACAGTTTTTCTCTGTCGCTTTGGTACATTTCTCGAATCATCCTTAACATTTGCAAAACAGTAAGTGCATTTCTCGAAACAGTTGGTCCAAACAGCACCACACAGTGGATTACCTGCAAAAGCCCGTAACTTGCTCAAAATCCTTCGTTCATCTCTCAAAAGTAAATCTTTCTGTCAATGAAAATGTCAGTGCCATCAGAAGGACAAGTCCTTGTGTCGTTGTTTACAAACAAGATAGTCAAAATGCTGAGTCATGTTGTCAATATAACAGTGTACTCTGGAAGTATTTTCTGATGTAAACTATGGTGAAGGTTTTGATGACAATGATTGAAAATGCACAAGGCTGCACTTTGTATGGCATGTATCAGTTTCAACAGTACAAAGTTACACATGACTGTATGTGGGAGATTGATTGCAAGAGACTGGACAGGATTCACATTCACGCTTTTACTGTTTGTACTGTAATCTGTTGACAGACCTTGTCATTGTGATACAGAAAAGAAAAAGACATGGTCTGACTGTTTTACAGCACTGCATCGA
>OOFE01041892.1:0-13017 GCA_900323365.1 Monocentris japonica | reverse complement strand
TGTTTCTTGAAGAGGTGGGTTTTCAGCCTGCTGCGAAACATGGGCAGAGATTCTGCTGTTCTGACATCAGTGGGCAGTTCATTCCACCACTGTGGGGCCAGGACAGAGAAGAGTCGTGACCGTGTAGATCGGCCGCAGGGGCCTCTGAGCGGGGCAACCAGTCGCATCGAGGCAGCAGAGCGGAGTGGTCGGGCGGGGGTGTAAGGCTTGACCATAGCCTGGAGGTAAGAAGGAGCTGTTCCTTTCACTGCCCTATAGGCTAGCACCAGGGTCTTGAACTGGATGCGAGCTGCTACAGGGAGCCAGTGTAGAGAACGGAGAAGGGTAGTAGAGTGGAAGAACTTGGGGCGGTTGAACACCAGACGAGCTGCAGCTTTCTGAACAAGCTCCAGAGGTCTGATGGTAGATGCCGGAGCACCAGCAAAGAGGGAGTTGCAGTAGTCCAGGCGGGAGATGACAAGAGCCTGGATGAGCACCTGCGCCGTCTCATCAGTGAGGAAGGGGCGAATTCTCCGAACACACACACACACACACATTAAAACAAAGATGCACACATCTTTACCCATGGGCAAGCACAATCATGCAATCATGCAAGCATGGATGCACAAATGCACTCGCATACACTGGCATGCATTCCCACACACACACACACACACACACACGTATAACCTCACACAGTAAGGGCAAACCATGTTGGGGAATACAAATTGCTCCTCTCTGTTCTCCAAAGCCTTTGGATCGTGACTTTGGTGATAAACAATTAAAGTTTGATCACACTAGAGCAAAGCTTGGCTGTACACTGTGGTCTAGAGAGAGATGGCGAGAAAGAGAGAGGAAGACGCTGTCGTAATACTTGGGTTGCACATCACAGCCGACACACACACACACACACACACACGCTCACAGATTGGACACCCGAGCCTAGCAGGGCTTGTGAGAGCCTGATTTCTTATTTAGTGCTACAGTGAGCGATGGATCTTCACCTCAGTATCTTTTTCTCCTTCAGCCACCAAGCAACCCACACACACACTCACACAGACACACACTCGTGCAGACGTCCTTTCTCTCAAACACACAGTCGCTGCACAGTCTATTAAGTGTTTTGCCTTGATGTATTGATACTGTAATGAATTACAGGAGAGAGGACAATATTAAAAATGCCACATGGCGTATAAATTGTTGCTCAAAGGAATATTGTGATTTTGAAGCCGCAATCATACAATTCACTCTATAATCAGGTACAGCTCCTCCAGGGGATTGAAGTAGTTAGCTGGATGCATTAACAGCAGTTCACACTGTTAATATGAAGAGCAGGGATTAGCTAAGATTATCCCTGTTAGACTAATTTAGACTTTCACCTTTCCACAGGTCTTCTGGCCATAATCTAATGTTACAGTAATTTACCGTTAATTGCCACTGACTGGAAGAGGCCCCTCAGTCTGTTCATTTGCCAGTCATCCTCAGCTGAAGCCTCATCTCTCAGTTCAGTGAAGAAGGAGACGTTGCGTGGCGCCAGCGTTGATGGAGCTGCTGGGTACCGGTGACCCAGCTGTGAGATTACGCACACATCACTGACAACCCAAATGTTACATTACCCAGAATGAACTCAGGAATTTTGTTTTTGTATTCCTTCCCCGTCACGCCTTAGTCTGACTCAGCAGGGAAACCAGTTGAACCAGTGCTGTGACTGGTAAAAATAGAGGCAGCACGGAAGCCAAGCGAATCAGTTCTGATCCATGCAACAACCTACCCCAATAACTTCTGAATGTGACTAAATATAGGCCTTCTCCAGAGTTTGATCCAACATGATGACCTTAAACCAGAGACAGGACTATTAGATGTGAGGAGAAGGGCTGCTTTTTCACAATACCTGAAGTGCAGAGACTCTGAAAGGGGGCAGGGGGAAGATTCTCGAAAAGGGCAACGTCTGCACCATCCTGGTGGCTCAGTTGTTTGAGGTGCCTTCTATGTAAATGCAACATCTTGAGCTCAATCCCAGCCTGGAACCTTTCCCACTTGTCATTCTCGCCCATCTTTTCTGTCTCTTTTTACTGTGAAATGTCTAATGAAGCAGAAATGCCATACAAATAATCTTTTAAAGGGCATTTCCGCAGAAATGCTAGGGGGTCCAGGTACATAATTCTCACCAGAAATAATTTTTACAGTTTTATACAGTGGCATATTCACATCCTTTTCAAGGGAGAAAATGCAATATACTCACTGAGGTCATATGTAATCCAATCTGCAATTCAATCTAAAAGTTACAGCAATAAAATGAAATGCAATATGAAATCAAGCCATTTTGAAATATCAAATAGGACCCTAATAAAATAGTTTCTTTGTTTAGCAAGATAGTTTCCATTTCCACAAGATAAGCAAGCACTTAATCAGTATTAATATTTTAGTATAAACTTCATGGTTTATACTAGAGGTATGGGGGTGCGGATCACTTTGCAGCCTTGTACACCAACACCAGGGTTTTGAACTTGATACTAGCAGCCACAGGCAGCCGTGGAGGGAGTGTAGGAGGTTGATGACATGGGATAATGTGGGGAGGTTAAAGATAAGGCAGGATGCAGCATCTGGATGAGTTAACTAAAGCTTGAACACAGAGCTGGGCTGAGTCCCTGGCGAGGAAAGGTCCGACACAATGATGTCGTAGAGTGAAAACCTGCAGGATTATGTTGTTCTGCAATGTCATTATGGCCTTGTCAATAGTGATGGAGATGTCTTTTAAAGGACAGGGTTCTCCAGGGGAAAAGGACCAAGTCCGTCTTGTTTAGAATGAGTTTGCAGTCTGGAGATGTCAGTGAGGCAAGGACAGGAAATAAAAGTAGAGTTGGGTGTCGAGGGCAGAGCAATGGCAGGAGAAGTTGTGGGATCTAATGACAGGGCCCAGCTATCTGGTGTAGAGAGAGAAGAGGAGGAGGTAATGACTGAGTCCTTGGGGAGAAGGTCTACATGCACACATTTTAGTTAACATTCTGTCTTAGTCGTTAATCTAATTTCTGTTGCCCTCCGCATCCACCATTAAAAAGGTGTGCCAAACATTAAGGCAGCCTTTTATACTGAAAGGACAGGAAGTAGAAGGTTCCAACAAGTGCTCTGTCCCGTGCCCAAATGGGGGTACGATTCTGCCTGTTTTTGGAGCTGCATGATTTTATATTCGCAGGCCATTAACCGTACTACCAAAGAGATTAAGTGCTGTGGAGCTTCGCGGTTCTGTTCAGAGTCGGAAACAGGGCTTTTCATACAGTGGAAGATGGGAGTCAGGAAGAGGAGATGGTTTGGAGGAGGGGCTGGGGATCAAGAGGCTAAGATGTTGGTCTGCCGATGGGAGTTTAATGAGTTCATTGGGGGAACGAGGAGAGAGAGAGAGAGATTAAGCCAGTGTCAGAGAGGTTAAAAGGGGAAGCAAGGGGCTAGAGGGCAAGATGTCATCATGTGGGAATATCAGAAATTCCTTCATTCATTCTATTTAACAATGATTGTCTCTCCCAGTGGCTTAGTTTGCTGTGGTGCATGCTATGTTACAGCCTCGTCTGGGGTTCAAATCTGCTCTAGGGCCTTTGTTGCTTGTCATTCACCTTTCTTTGTTTCTGTCCTCATAGAAAATCGTCTTCCTCAGACCTGAACTTATTTTCTCCAGACTTTATAGGCTGATAAGGACTTGAAGTATTTGCAGAAGTAAAAAGAGTAAAAAAGTAGTATAAAAGAGGTGCCAGTCGAGGCTAAGACAGCCAGGCTTTTTCCGGTAGGTTCCTTAAATTGGTTTGCTAATTCCTTAACTATAGAACCTACCTCTTCCCTCTGTGTGAAAGTGTGTATAAAGAACTGTCTCTACTTACCCATCCTTGACAGACCTTGACAGGCAGCGAATGTTGTGATATTCTACTTTTGGACCAAATGGTCGGCAAAGACAAAGTCGGTAGAGAGAGAAGGGAGTGGTAGGGGAAGATAAAGAAAAGGTTTTGGGATTAAAGGCCTTGTGCATTCAATTTGCAATCATATGGTTGAATTTGTATTGGGCACTTTTTCATGACATTAACAAAGTTCGGCAGTCATCTTAGTCATAGCAAAGGAGATTGTCATCAAGCACCTTTACTACCCTCCTAAATTCGATGGACACAAAAATCACAGCACTGAGCCCTCAACATTTCACGTGGGGTATATGAATGAATTAAGGGCGTCTCTGATTTGGGGAGGATGTGGCTAAGAGCAACTGCAACATCCTTCAGGTACGAAACTGCTACAAAACTCATGTCATCTGTCTTTCCCAAACTGCTGCTGGGACTGAGCAGGGCACATGATGGGATGCATCCTTGCTTTATTACCGGAAGCAACGGAGCACGAACACAATTGGCCTTACAGTAAACACACTGGCAATCAGTGGAGATGTATTTCACGAATGGAAGAGGAACAACAGTGCCCAGACAGATCATTCCTCTCGGCACAAATGCAATTTTCTCTCTAATGCTCCCACACAGGGGGGGACATATGCAGCATTTGCTAGCTCGTAGAGAGAGCTTGGGTGGGCGCCCGGGAAGTGTTCGCCAAGCATTGACCGAGGGTGTGTTGGGGGGAGTTGGGGGGAGTTGAGAGCGAGAGAAAGGAAAGGGACTTAAATGCGAATCAACATTCCACATGGGAAATACCGGGCCGACTGGCAGAGAGGTAATCCTCTTCCCCATAAGAGGCAGAGAGAGAGAGAGAGCGCGAGAGGATTGACAGACACAAAAGAGAGAGACAAAGAGGGAAGAGAGATAGCGAGGACAGATAGGCACAGGGAAAGAGAGGGAGAGTGAAAAAGGGAGAAGAAAGAGCGAGAGATGGGGGAGACGGAAAGCAGAGTACAGTACAATACACATCTCCCAGAAGTAATTTAAAGGTTTATCACATTAATTAAAATTGTTCTGAATGAACTGGCGACAGGTTTGGTTCTGGCTTGGCCACCGTGAATGATTACACTTTCTATGATTAGAATGGCCGCCCGGCCACAGTTTATGTGTCTCCATGGGGGTGTGTGTGCTTGTACGCAAGCGTGTATGTGTGCGTGCTTATGTTTGAGGGAGTGATTGTGCACGTGCATCCAACCACAATAGCCCATTCTTCGGCTTGCGATGGTAATGAGGGAGCTGGTCATTGATTACCTGAGGCGGTGAATGTCATCCACTGGCCACTCTAAACATTTGTCAAAGGCTAACAAGCAGGACAAAGACTCGCGCGTAGCAAACACAACGATTTACATTGTTCCCCGCTGGTGTTTTGCAGGTATCTCGCATCTCCAGTTCCTTTCACCGCTGTAGTCGCCACCCCGCAGCCAAGGTTGCAGAATGCTGGAACCCGAGCCAAATCGATTTAAAATGCATTAGAAAATGTCAGCAGTGGAAATGCATGTGCCTGGACAGGGGACGCTGAATCCCCAGTGGCCTGAGGGATAAGGTGCTGGTCACCTAAACCAGCGGGGTGGTTGCCGTGGAAGTGTCAGTGGGCTCGTAATCTGGTGGTTGATGAATCAAAATCGCCCTCTGCTAGGATTTAGCTTTTAGGGCAGCAGGGCAATCAAAGTAGGCCTACGCAACCTTCTTGATCCACCAACTTTTTACCGTGGGAAGCAATGTTTGAGCCAGTTCGGTCTTCAATAGGTGTGATTGAGCCAGTGTCCATTATCCCGTTATGCCCCTTTCACACACAGCTCCCAGGATTTACACAGGTTATGAAACACGGATGGACCCGTGTTGGACCCATTCAGACCAAACTACTGTCCCGGGTTTATCCTGGGTCGTCGACCATTCAGACCAGACCGCACAAGACCCGTGTCACCATATTTACATCTGTAAACGTCATTGGCGCGCTGGGCAGGACAAGTAACTGTGTGATATTGTAGATAATTGAATCTTTGACTGTCCCGGTAATGGACAGAAGCTCTCTGATTTCTCCGTTGTTAGTTGTTCTATTTGTTCGTCGTTAAAACGGTCCTTGCTGTGAACCAACGTTGTGAAAGGGGTATTAAATAGCTTGTTAGGGTATCACATGACCTCATAGCATAAACCCTGACCTCCTTCTAGAGGGGTAGCAAGAAAAAAAAAATCCTTCCAGGGATCAATTAAGTATCACATTATTATTAACATTTTTTAACCACCAGTTGTTTTCAGTTCCTGAAACGCTGACCAGAAAGTCTCTGCAGGTTATGCAGCACCTATATTATTGCTGTAATGTTTTTTTTTTCTGCCCTCGACCTACCTCTCATTTCAATTATTTCACAGGTAAGGAGCTTTCTATAGAAAATGTGCTTCAAATTCAAAGTGCATTACCTTGAGGGTCATTTTCTTTTCTTTACCGCGTATGATTACTTGCCTCAATAACATCAAGTTTCAAAAAGTCGAATTACCGGGTGTTGAAAAGCCGCTTCAGCAGGTGGATTTGACCCGCACCTGCAAAAAGGGAAAGTTACATAAACATAGTTAATAATTCCCGGGGAAAAAAAGGGGAGATATAACCCGAAGTGACCGGGGGGGTTAAGCAAAGCATAATTCAATTTATTCCACAAACTGGAACTATTTCATTTCCATAATGTCTGCACTCTACTTCCCTCTCTTGCCATTATACTTTTTTCTCTCTGATACTTCTTTCCCCCCTCTTCTCTTTCTACACCTTCTCTCTCCAGCATTCGCTTTTTTATTTTCCTCCCGCTCACCCGCTCCAGTCTCTCTCGTCCTGACTCTTTCCAGCTCTCTCTTTCTCTTAGAAATCACTGAAGTCTCTCTTCTCTTTCTGCTAAAAAGAAAAAGTCTTACAGACGCAAGCAGAGAGCTGCTGTCACAGTTTTAACCTCCGGCCCTTCATGACCCACTTTCAGCTGGGAACAAAACTCGCTATAATAGGAGGATCTCTCTCTCTCTCTCTCTCTCTCTCATGCTCACTCTCTCTTTCTGTTGTGTTGCCTTATTTTGTCTCATGTCCCTGTCACTCTCTCTCTGGTTGTTTATTGTCTCAGTCTCTTTAGCTATGCTCAGACAGGCAGCTCAAATCCAATTTTTTATGCATATCCGATACAAGTCGGCGATCTTTCTGAAGTCTGAGCAGTAAAACACATGGAATATTATCTTTTCAGATCAGATTTAAACTGCATTTATAGGTGGTTTGAAATCACAAAAAAATGCACCTTGATCTGATCACTCACAGAGAAGTGTTTTTTTTTCACTCCAACGCATATTTCATGTCACACACTGCAACAAGAACAGCCGAAGATGAACAACGAAGACGGAGGAGAAACTCCCTCTTCATGTCTCTCTCCATCCCTCTCTCTCTCTTTCCTGGAGTTGAAAAAGCGTCCTGTGGGTCACGGCATTATACCGCTGCTCCGTCTGACCCTACTTGGGATACCCAGCCAGCTGGCGTGAATAAGGTATCTTGGATGTTCTGGCTTAGATTATTAAAAAGAATTTATGGCTGGGCTCTGTCCATCTGGCTCATTCCGGAAGATTACTTGCCGTTATTCCTCGCCCTCGTTGGCACCTTGGCTCACCCCGACCAGAACCTTTTTTTTCCCTAAAGAAAGGGACGCAGCCCGGGAAGCCGCTGCGATGTAGCCGACATCAAGAGAGGCAGCAACGAGGAGGACGGTTTTGTTCCGACTGGAGGGAAAACCCTTTTTTCATTCAAGCAATAGTGAGCCACGTTTGCTAATGTCAGCCTGGCAGCATGGCTGCCCGTGATGAGCAAAGTGGCCACCAGCTGCCACCGGTTTAATTCACGCTTCTGACCATATAAATAGTCGTGACACCCCGGCATGGTGGAGAACATGAGATGGATATATTCATAAAAACAAATGTTTGAATTGCTGCTCTCTGCCTGATATGGCACAATAGCGATCTGACCTCTAGCCAGTTCACGAAAGCGTTTCTATTCGCTGCTCATGTAGGTCTTTCATGGAGATCCTCTGGATGCGTTTTACGTTTCGGGTTTGCAAACACACACCTTATCAGATCACTTCATGTAGCATTCATGCAAACTTGCCTCTCCAGCAAAATGAGACATAGGGATTTTTGATTTTGTAGCAGTGACCTTGTATATATATATATATATATATATTTCAGCACGCCTGTGACTGTATCATTTAGAAAAATCGCAAATGATTCCCCTTATCCAAGCGGAACCGCGACAGCTGTAATCATCTCGCTGCATGGATCCTAACATGACTTAATCCCTACTACAAGATATGCAGTAATATCCCTGTAAGAGCTACTAAGGGTCCAATTTTCATATAATATTATGAAAATCCCAGGCCTAGCCCAGATACCCTTTGATTCCTAAAAAAAATACAAGCCCTTCTCTGTGGCTAAACCATTTCCCAAAGTAATGAGCTTATTTGATATGGGGGCCTGACTGGTGGAAATCTCCCCACGTTCCGTTGTAGGCTGGCCAGGACCGATTCTTATCAAGAGTCTTACTCTCGGTCTCTCTCAAGCTGTCACTCATCCTCTCTCCTTTGGTGTAGGTATCTCTTCGATACCCAAACAGCTCGTAAACCCCTCTGTCTGCCTGCAGCCAAATCTGTAAGGCTCCCTATGTCCGCGCTTACCTTGTTCCGATGGTATCTTTGTACGTGCATGCATGCGTGCCGGCCAAAAATGCATGTGTGTGAATGTTTGTTTGTGTCGAGTTGAGCAATCCCCGATGGGTATCTGTCAATCCTATTCTCTGGCTTGCAGCAGCGTCTGAATGGGGAGAGATACCGCTGATAGGAACAGAGGAGATACAGGATATTGCTCTTGCTTAAGGATTCCCGTGGTGAACCCATAGCCGTCCCAGTGGGTCGAGGCATGCCTCAGCCTCAGCTGAGCCTCAAATGGCCATATGGATCACTGCATGTCACTCTCTCTCCTTCCCATCTTCCCTCTCTCTCCTCTATACTATCTAATAAAGCAGACATGCAATAAAAATAATGAAAGACATATAGACAAGACAAAAACGTGGCTGATGGAAAATTTGGAAGGAAATGATGAAGCAGGATATTGCTCTGCTGGAGAAACATACGGCTCTGTCCCCATGGTAAAAGTTCCCACCAGTGTTATGGCCGAGAATTTTTTTTTTTGAAAGGCCTCTGTAAAAGCATTCAGACACATGACAATGAAAATCTTTCAAACCAAAACTAATGAAATTCCTCTAAAGGACATTTGGACCACGTTACAGTAAAACCACCCACTAAAGCCCATAGAAAAGTACATTTATGCAGAGCTGCAGCTCCTATCGGTGGCATGGCCCATCACGCTTAATGAACGGCTATGAAAAAAAACTGTCCTCAGTCCTGCGTCTATTTTTACTTTTCATTACACTGGAAACCATGTTAGAAGTCCCACGTCCTACTGCATTAGTAATGCAGTGCTAGCAATGTGTGGTGGTACCCCGTGGTGTAAGCCCCTTAATAAGTAAGGCTCTTGCTGCCCCGTAGCACAAAACAACCATAATATATCTGCTGGCCTTTTCAACTGCTTGATGGAGGACAGTGCTGTGTCTGGCGTCGCAAGACATTTCAGAAGCCTCATTCTCTAAAGCAAATGCCAAAGCAGCAAGTTATTCCAGTATTTTGCATGCTGATATATTACCTCTTTTGACAATTACAGACCACCGTACAAGTCCCATTCATGCATATCTGCCCTGCTTTGGTACTACAGTGGAGGCAGCCGTGGTAGAAGTCCCCTTTAAAATGTAACCACTGCATTAGCACTGGCACAGTCAGCGCAGCCTACTCTTTCTCAAACGGTGACACGGGCTGTACACTCAACACTTGCAGCAAAGCCTTTTTTTAAAAATTTCAACATTTAATGAAGGAAATCGGACCTGCATTTAAACCTGAATAGCAAATGAAACAGAAATTACAGTTGCTTGAATCCATTTTTTTCAACGGCCTCTTTCATTTCTCCTTGAAGATGCCCATTTTTTTTTTTGGGGAACAGCCGCGGATCGATTTCTCCGTTTTAGGACCACTGTAACGCATCGATCCGGGGGGGGACCCCCTCCGCGCTCGTTTTCATCCCGGTCAGCACAAAACGAAATGCATTTAGATGTAAGAGAGAGAGAGAGCGTGTATACAGAGTGGGGCACTGGGCTCAATAAAAGTTAAAACCCTATTTGGAGAGTGCTTGTCCTATTGATTATGCATCAGCCTAGTAACATGGGCTCTCTGTTGCATTAGAATCATGCTCAGCGTCAGTCGGCTTGTGGAACAGAGAGAGAGAGAGAGAGAGGCGCCAGGGCAGGTTTTGGAGACCAGAAATGTATGATGTTTTAGTCATTGGTTTGTCTGGATGGATCAATGTTGTTGTGAGTCATCGTCTCAGTTACTCTCTCTGTTTTCCATTGTCACTGTTTTTTTTATTGTTATTTTTTCATTTAGGCTCTTGTCTTAAGTTGTGTCAGAGTTATAGTCAAGTTAAGCGCAGCCAAGACTTCCATACTATTTTTGTGGCGTTACCAAGTGCTGCGTGCATGAACAGATCCTGTTCAAAAGCTTACCAACTCTATTTGTGGGTCACAGGTTGGCCAATTTGACCTTGATATAAAGTATATAAAGGCCTGAGTATTGCCAAATGTCTTCTCAGGAAATATTGGAGAAGAACAATAGAATAAGTTGCATATCGAATCTTCTTTGTGCAGTTATAGATAAGTGATCATCAAGAAGAATCAGGTGGGCAAATAATTGGGTATGAAGTTAACCAATCAGAGGTCAGATCTTTGGGGAGGAGTTTGTGTGGCACTCCCATAAATCCAGGTGAGAAACCTGGTCAGTTTGGTGTGACCATGCAGGTGGAAGAAAAACACTCTGCTGTGATCTAAGGGCCTCAGAGGAGCTCAGGAAGAGAGGAGTGAAGGAGCATCAGTCTGGGGGAGGTTAGAAAATCATGGCAAAAAGATTAGGGCTCCATCAGAAAGACAAATAACATACAAATGAAGAGAATTTAACACAGCAGAAACTTTTTAATCTTATCTTAAACTTTTAAATAACTGCAGAATGCAAGACTGCATTAAAACAGGAATAGTAACAACCTTCTTCTGCTATGCCCAATTGAATTACTTTAATATTGCAAGTAAAAGCTGTAATTTCATTCTTGTGCGCATGTAAACAGTCGATTTCAACATATTTTTTTACACAAGACTGAATTACTGCCTCCAGTTGTGAGTCATTCTTTTAGTGAACCTAGACCTAAAAAGGCTTTCACGCAGATCTGCACTCGCCACGGCTGTCAGGGAGACACAACACAGACCAGTGCATGAATGAACAAAATAACAAATAGAACTCACTCATCCAAAAAGCTTTATTGGCATGATTCTTTCACATTACATTTACATATTATTTTTGTGGAAAAAAAGACCGACTTTGTGGCCATTTCTCATTTTATTTCTATCTTTCTGTCAATGTCAGGATACTTTTGCCTTGACTGATTTTTGTCTTAAGTTGTGAATCATATTTTTAGTGACGTTAGTCTCTATGACCGACTATCTATCTATCTATCTATCTATCTAGCCATCCATCTATCTGCTTTAAAATATTAATGGTATATTAATCTGAAAATGTAATTTATTATTGGTAACATACCAGGACGCTACAAGAACATACTGGTCATCAGTCTTGCAAAGACAGCATCAATGCATCAAAACAGAGTAAGACAAAACCACAAAAGTGAATCAGAAAAAGCTCTCTGTTGACTAACAAATGGGAGCAGTTCATTTAGGTTTGGGAATGAGATAAACACGTCAGCGTGTTACACTACATGCAACGTCTCTTTTTGTTATTTTTTTTTGTTATTTTCTGTTGATGGAGTTTGAGTTTCTGTAGGTGGCACTCTTTTCTTTGCCTGTTCAGCCACAGTGGCTATCACTGCTCATGCTAACTACCCAGTTCTTCTTCTGTTGATTCCAAACGATCCAGACGCATAAAACGCATCACTTCCTGTTTGCCAGGGGACGTTTACCAGGGGACTTTTCCCAGGAAAGACATACCTGACACCCGTTGACATTTATTTATATGAAAACTTTGCATAGGTTGCAATTAGTTTGTCTCTCTCTTCTTCTTTCTACCACACCAGTGTATCAGCCACTGAGTGTAACCAGATCTTCATCTCTTTCTTTATCTGTTCATTTGTCTCTTTTTTTCTTCTCCTCCTCGCATTAAGCTAAACCACTTCACGGCCACTTGGAAGCCCTACGGTGAAGCCCGATCCACCCACCCAGACAAGTTAATGATCCTCGCTCTCATTTCCTCTCCACACACACACTCTCCCATCTGTTTACCTAATTGGCTGTAATTAATTATGTCACACCAAATTAGCAACCTGGTTAGTCATTCAATAAAAGGGAACGATTTAAAACTGCTCGACGTATTTATCAACTTCATCTCAATCTGTGTGTGGGGGGAGTGTGTGTGTGCTTCTATATGTTTGTGTATGTGTGTGGGTGGTTGGAGGAGGTGTGTGTGTGTGTGTGTGTGTGTGTGGTTATTTAGTGAGCATGCCAGTGGTGGTCCCAGTGCAATAGACTGGTTGGCTTGACAATAACTTTAATGCAGGGTGAACAGTGTTTTAGCTCGCCGCCTGTCCTCCCTCTTTACTACGCTTCAGCTAAACTTAATCAGTGGCTAGGACCTCACATTAATTACTTCGGAGCAGGGGGGGAAAAAAAGGTAAGACAAAAAAAACAGCTCACAATTGTTTCATGGATTAAGTTGAAGTGAAATGTTAAAACAGGGCAATTTGCAAACTCTACAAGTCAGTTTTAGGTTTTTTTTCCTTTAGCTTTCTTGTTCCAAATGTTCTTTAGTGTGCAAAAAAAGAATACATGCAACTGCTCATTTTCATGAGAATAAAAAGGATTAGAAAATACTGACTGTTAATATGTAATACTCCAAATATTACCTGGACCCTACTTACTTCCAATCCTCCTCATCCCCTGCCATTAACTTATTGTTTTGATTTGTTTACTATGCTTTTTTTATTTTGAGGTTTTTTTTTTTTTTTT
>OOFE01041888.1:13981-28471 GCA_900323365.1 Monocentris japonica | reverse complement strand
AGCAAAGAAGCCACTTCTCTCCAGGAAAAACATCAGGGACAGACTGATATTCTGCAAAAGGTACAGGGATTGGACTGCTGAGGACTGGGGTAAAGTCATTTTCTCTGATGAATCCCCTTTCTGATTGTTTGGGGCATCCGGAAAAAAGCTTGTCCGGAGAAGAAAAGGTGAGCGCTACCATCAGTCCTGTGTCATGCCAACAGTAAAGCATCCTGAGACCATTCATGTGTGGGGTTGCTTCTCAGCCAAGGGAGTGGGCTCACTCACAATTTTGCCTAAGAACACAGCCATGAATAAAGAATGGTACCAAAACATCCTCCGAGAGCAACTTCTCCCAACTATCCAAGAACAGTTTGGTGACGAACAATGCCTTTTCCAGCATGATGGAGCACCTTGCCATAAGGCAATAGTGATAACTAAGTGGCTCGGGGAACAAAACATCGAAATTTTGGGTCCATGGCCAGGAAACTCCCCTGACCTTAATCCCATTGAGAACTTGTGGTCAATCCTCAAGAGGCGGGTGGACAAACAAAAACCCACAAATTCTGACAAACTCCAAGCACTGATTATGCAAGAATGGGCTGCCATCAGTCAGGATGTGGCCCAGAAGTTGATTGACAGCATGCCAGGGCGAATTGCAGAGGTCTTGAAAAAGAAGGGTGAACACTGTAAATATTGACTCTTTGCATGAACTCAATGTAATTGTCAATAAAAGCCTTTGACACTCATGAAATGCTTGTAATTCTACTTCAGTATACCATAGTAACATCTGACAAAAAGATCTAAAAACACTGACGCAGCAAACTTTGTGAAAACCAATACCTGTGTCATTCTCAAAACTTTTGGCCACGGCTGTACAATATGGAGATCCAGAGTGAAATGAGGCCATTAAAGTATTACGTATTACATGTATATTTTTCTTTCGAGGCTCCACCTTCTGCAGCAATGTTGCATCAGAATCGCAATATCCGGGAAACGTCATCAATACGACACCCAATTCTCGTTTCTCACTAGGTTACGGATACATTTAAAAGTTATCTCCACAGGCGGGGTAGCTTTCCTTTTATTATGGCTGAGCAGAGTGTGGTGGAGAAAATGAGCGAATTGCAAGTGGAAACAGGGAAAAAGGTAGTGAATTAGTTGGATGGCCGGCTGCATGGTTTAACAAATATTAGCTAGCTAGCAGGGAGCGTGGCTAGCTGTCAGCTTCATGCTGTCCCTGTGCTATGACTAGCTAGCTTCTTTCAAATTGCTAAATTAGTTAACGTTAACGTTAGCTGTGGCTTTACGTGTGTATTAACTTATCGATTACCCATATAAACTACTTACACAGCAGGTTGTGTCATTCAAATTTGGCAAGACCAGCTGGATAGCTTGGTTTGGCTGTATAATAGCTAACATTACAATACGTGAACTCTACGCCATGCTTCATTCAAAAGTCTGGAAATATAAAGTTGCTATGCGTATCCGTAAACCTACACACGCCGTAGAACAGAAGTTAAGACCTTCTCCTAATCATTAGGATCCACTTTTCAATTCGGCACTTACTTCAATACAATTTCAATTTATAGAATTGTTTCGCCTGTTATTCCCACAGTCTTCTACAAAAATGCAACGTGGAGGGTGGTAGCGAGCACTGTGAACCAACTATAAAAGTTCCATTGCATTTCACTTTTATGCCGAATTAACCAGACCGATTTGTTAAAGGTCTTAAGTCATATTATAACAGGTATGTATTTTTGCCAATAACCAAGGTCACATTAAACTGACGCTTTTTTGAATGAAGCCTGGCGTGACCATCTCTCTTTACTATCATATTGGGTGCAGCTGTATTGGATGCAGTGCGAGCCTGCCCGTCTCCCTGTCTATCTGTAAACAATGTGTGTATTTAGTTTCCATGTATCCAGACTAGCCTTTTATCCACTTCTATCATGGGAAAAGTTTAGTAACCTGATGTTGTGATTTGGGACAGGGCGGAGCCGAAGGCGGTAAAGAGGGAGGAAAGAAGAAGGCTAAAGGTGCTGCAGGAGATGCCGGGGGCAAGGCTGAGGTGAGTAGCTAAATGAAGTGTCAGAAGGTATGAGGATGCTGTCATTAGGAGGTAAAGTTAATTGCAGGTTCTACAAGACCTCCAGTCAATCTATATGTTCAGTAGGTTTAACCCTCTGCACAGGTTCTTAGGTAGTTTGTCATTAATGCCACACACTAGCACACAGTCAAGCAGTGTAATAGACTGCGTAAAGAAGACACAAAATATTGGCCATATGTTTTTCTATCAGATGGGCAGATCAATTTACTCACATACACCTATCTCTTGTTGCGTTCCAGCTGTCCCCACCACCTCAATACATTGAGGAGCGTCTTACTCTGTACACAAAGCTGAAAGCTGAGCATGATGCCCTGATGGCTGAGAGGGCTGAGAAAGGGAGCCGAGCCATTAAGGTGACCCTGCCTGATGGGAAGGTGGTGGAGGCTGAGTCCTGGAAGACCACCCCATACCAAGTGGCCTGCGGAATCAGGTCAGTGTGGCCATTGGAGTAGTTCTGAGGTCAGACCAGCTGTACTTTCCTTACCCTATTGCTATTGGTTAAGTGTGGCATCTTGCTTTCATGTACCAAACATAAAAAAAAACCTCAAGGGAGGTCCAGGAATTACATCTCCAGAGATTAGCTGTCTACAGTTGACCCCAGAGTGTATGACGTTACAGCCTTCCCACCTGCTTCCTTTTTGTCAAAACGCTTTCCTCTTGATGTGATATATAAAAGTAAGGGACAGTCCTCTCTTCCTCTTTGATGTTTCATATAGGACTGTCCTACCAACACACTTTGTGAAACCAGCCAGACTTTAACCACTTAGGACTGATGACATTTGTATCACATGATCAGTACCAGGGTTCGAATATGACAGACTCTAACTTAAATGTTATGCACGTTTAGAGCAAAATCTCTAAAAGTTTTGGAGCATGTCACAGGACATATGTGGGTGTAGTGGAGCATTTTTACCTTACCTATATACTGTCAAAGTATGGTTCACTGTGCTATAAGCCAGCAGTCTGAGCTATGACACATTTTGTGGGTTGATATTCATTTCATTTTGAGTATTTCATTTTTTCCTGTGCAGTCAAGGTCTTGCGGACAACACAGTGATTTCTAAAGTGAACAACTGTGTGTGGGACCTGGACAGACCTCTGGAGGATGACTGTAGCCTAGAGTTGCTCAAGTTCGATGATGAGGAGGCTCAAGCTGTAAGTTCAGCTCAACCTTGGTTCTGATACAATTCTTAGATTGGGATTTATTTTTTTGTATATATGAATTCATGCTTTGTCACAATAAAAGAAATACCACACAAATATAGAAATGCCATAGTAACACCCCTTTCACACACAATCCATTCCCACGTTGGACCCATTCAGACCAGACCCCACAAGACCCGTGTCTTGGAAGCCTATTAAAATATTTCTGACATGCTAGCACATTATAGCAAAATCCAAAATATAGCAGAATTTGAATTTCAAACTCAAAGTTTGAGCAAAGGATCTTAGTGGTACAAACTCCTGCAGCTATTTTCATTAATAAGCTGCTTAATTGCGGGGCACAAATTGCTTTCCTGACATAGCATTCACAAGCACTGCTTTTCTCTGTCGCCACAGTCCTGTTATACGGTATGCACTGGTGAAAATCTACTGCCTACATATTGGAGTTGTTGAGAAATCCTGGAATCTGCTGATCCTTTCAAGTCTATGTTATTGTGCAATTACAGCAGTGCACTGAGTCAGCGTATAAATTCAGATTTTCCAACATCAAACTTATGTTCTTTCTGGGGATTCACATTAACTGTGATCATTTTTCAGTGCTACATTTATAATGTCCAAGGGCACAGTAATCTTTGAAAGTTGAATTAGGCTGCCCACACACATTTGGAAGATTTGGTGAGTTGTTCCTGAAGGCTTTCTCAGAGTACAGTGATTTTACAAAGTTGGCCAGGACAATAACTGATTCTTCATTGGATTAAAATATCTTGCAGTGTTCATTTAACCTTATTCATTTGTAGTAAGGGCAGGTCAGTGAACCCGCCATGAGTAAGAGCTTTACAATCAATAATAACCTCAAAGCTCTCTAATACACAGTGAGTGTCCAAACCACAAAGACATTAAGAGGAGAATGTGAATATAAAATGTCACCGTGATCAAGTACTGTCATAAAAGTGGCAGAGAATAACATGACTTGTTCCTAATTTCGACTTCATTGTCTTTACGAGGTGCTGAATATCTGGCCTGAAGGGAAGGCATTCATCAATCAATGTTCCTAGGTGCTTACACGATTCAGCAGTCTCAATCACTTAGCTTTTCATGGTAACAATAGTTGCAAGATTTCATGGCCTATTTTGCACAATTGTAATACGTTTTATGTTGTCAGCATTCACAGGAAGTGATAGACTGCACTGTTAATATTGGTATGTAGGTTCTCAAGGCCTTTAACAAAGTCTGCAGCACAACAGTAAATGATCATGACATCAGCATGGAGATGAGGATCAACAGTGTTACAAAAAACTGTTTTTCTTATTAAATATAATGGGTTTATAGAGACTCTACTCCTGTTTTGCTAATCTGTCAGTATTCTCTTGGATATTCCTCAGGTGTACTGGCACTCCAGTGCCCACATCATGGGTGAAGCCATGGAGCGGGTTTATGGGGGCTGCCTCTGCTATGGTCCCCCCATCGAGAACGGCTTCTACTACGACATGTTCCTTGAGAACAGCGAGTGAGTTACACAAGCGTGGGTTTCAGATGTCTCTGTGTAAATAGTGGTCTTAATCAGTTCTCAACGTTGTATTGGTGTGTACTTGAACACTTAGGAGCTATCAGTCTGGTTTGCTTCTTAAGACTAGTGGCAAACACAAAACAGCTGAACTGCAATGAGGCTAATGGCGTCAAGCTGGGATTTCCTTTGGTGTGATCTATCTATGTAGTATGTCTGTCAACAGGATCGGACACTTAAAACTACAGGAGATTATTTAACTTTGACACCTTGCAAAGTCTGAACACTTCTTCCTCCTAAACAACTTTTTCATTTGACCTTTCCCTGACACGATGCATTTTTCCCCTCCTCCAGCCTGCAAGAGAGTGTGAGGAGTGCTGTCTAATTAATTCCACGTCCTCCTTATTGAAGTTATTTTATGCTAATAGAATTCTTGGAGACTGTTTTTGCAAGGTCATTTTAACATTGCAGCCCTAAAGCCTAGGCCTGTCAGTATTTGCCTAAGCTTTGTAGAGGTTATCAGTTTCTGGCAGTCACAGAATTATGTTGTTGAGCAAAAGGTCTGGTCACATGGCAAAATGCCTGGGCTCATCCTTGATGCCCTCTGAAAACTGGCAGACTAAATTTAGTGCTGGATGCTCTTTGCATACAAATATAGACTACAAAGTAAGTAACAAAATAATTGTTTATTTCCCATTGTTTTGGACAGGGGCGTATCAAGCAATGACTTTCCATGTCTGGAGAACTTGTGCAAGAAAATCATCAAGGAGAAGCAACCATTTGAGAGGCTGGAGATAAAGAAGGAAACTCTTCTGGAAATGTTCAAGGTAGCAGCACACATAAACACACACATACACCAAAGTGAACTATGAGGAGCAATGTATTACTAACTCAGCACCATGTCTCACCAGCTACTTGCCACTCTAAAAATACCTCTTCTCCTTAACAGTACAACACGTTTAAGTGCCGTATTCTGAACGAGAAGGTCACCACTCCCACTACTACGGTTTACAGGTGAGTCCATGGCCTGTGGATTTAAAAGTCTGTATCTTAGACTACAAGTTGGTGTTTCCATTGTTTTGTTTATTCCAGCATGTCATCTCATACTTCTGTCATGCTTGTGATCCTATCAAACATTTTTCATTATATTCTAGGTGTGGCCCCTTGATCGACCTGTGCCGAGGGCCCCATGTGAGACATACTGGAAAGATCAAGGCCCTGAAGATCCACAAGGTAAACTTTGCGTTTCATTGGTACATCACTGTTTATGTACAGAAAAGATGTCATATGTGAATTTGGACAGTATATGTGCATTGCTTAAATTTGTTAGAATTCCAAATAATCTGCACGTTTGACCCCATTTCTAGAGCAAAGACACCTTATGCTTTATTCTCAAGGGAAAAGATGGGGCCCAAATAAAGTTATCAAAGCTCACTGTCCCCTCAACATATCTGTGCTGTGCCAGAATTCGTCCACATACTGGGAGGGAAAGGCCGACATGGAAACCCTCCAGAGAATCTATGGAATCTCCTTCCCTGACCCCAAGATGCTCAAAGAGTGGGAGAAGTTCCAAGAGGAAGCCAAGAACCGCGATCACCGCAAACTGGGCCGGGTATGGACTGAAATATGAGGACACGAATGAGTAGAAAACCATTAGTTGTTTTAAAGTAGTCTACTATAGGCATTATTCTTCCAAATGGAGGCCGTTTACTGCAGTGTGCTTGTGGGATGCTACTGATGACATGCCTGTGAAAATCTAACCTTAAACAGATCTCATATCGATTACTCCTAGATTATTGGACAGTTTTATCTAGATTTGAGCACAGGACATGTCTCTTCTAAAGCTAGAAATAAGAGCCAAGACTGTGGTCTGGTGTTTTCAAAGGACAATAGATTGGAAACCACTTTTGTGGACAGTGTGAAAAACCCATTGTGCTTTTCCTGCAATGTGGTTGCATTTTCTGATTAACCATTAGTCCTACTATGAAAAAAAACTAATATTTAAAAGCTAAAATATTCCTCAGTCAGCCTCCCACTCATTATTTTTTCCACTTCACAAAGACACCCTTGCTGACATGACCGATAGGTGACTTGCTTCTTTTAGGGAGTTGTTCATGTTGGCAAATATTAATATTAAAATCTGAAGAAAGAAATATCCAGAAAGTGGCACATTAAAATTAAAAATAAAATTGTACCTTTTCAACTGTTAGTGATGGCAAAATGAACCTGGTACAGTAAGCAATATGACACTAGATGTGCTTCTGCATGTAAGGTACAGTGTAGTTTGAGCTGTGTATCTTTAAGGCCCCCCTCCAAAGCTGTGATTAAAACAATGAGCAAGAGACTGTGGATTAAGTCAGACATATGCCAGTTATATTAAGTGAGTCATCTAGGCATGCATGACTGTTTTATCATCTCAAAGTGAAATCCGTTTCGTCTGAGTTTTGCATTCTCATTTTCCTTCAAACTTACAAATCCCTTCTTCTTTCTTATCTAGGAGCAGGACCTGTTCTTCTTCCATGAACTGAGCCCAGGGAGCTGCTTCTTCCTGCCTAAGGGCGCCTTTATCTACAACACCCTGGCGCAGTTCATCAGAGTAAGTCAGAGCTGTGAAAGCCATAGTGGATAAATGCTGTGTAATCTTTACTATAAACTTTGAGACAGAAAAAGAGAGACACAGTGCAAGGCAGACAGCTTTAATTTGCAAGGAGACCTGAGGCAAGCGGAGGATCAGGCTTGTACAAGAACCACTAGTCAAACCAAGCATGCAAACCATGCGCATGCACATTTATTCTCAATAGCCACACCCTGTCAATTCCCACAATGAGCCATAAATGGCAGTTGAAAAGCCAAATTATTGCCTTTTAAACATTTAGTTTCTCAGTTTTGACAAGAAAATAGAAAAAGCACATAGCACTAAACTTAAGTAACCACAGTGTGAAGTTGATCATTGCAGATAAGGTTGACTATGAATCCAGAAAGAGGAGCATAGTATTTGGATGCATTTATTTGGAATTAGAAATAAAATGAAAGCTGTAAAACAGAAGTGATGGGAACAGTAATAAAGACAGGTTCTGTAGTGTGCCTACATCATTATCAAGGATCAGACAATCAATATGACCTCAAAATTCACTTCTTCACACAGTCTTCCAGCAGTGCAGTCACTGCTGTGAACATTATGCGCCATATCGAAAGTAATTTCAGTATTGTCACAAATGTTAGGGCATAGTTCTTCATGGTGAATAGATGAGACATAATTGCATCATTTATGACGCTTCTGAAGAGTTTGAATAATGAAATGTCTAAAGCAAATGACAGCCCTGCATGTAGGAGCATCAAAACGACTATCACATGCCATCCCAAACACATGCAGTGTATGTGACTGTCAGGGTTCAGACGGCAGCTGATCAGGCATATAAAAATCAGTATCATATTCTTTTATTCTTAGTACCTGCTTTCTGCTTTGAATTTAAAAGATGAACATCAAAATGTGTAGGTCAGCCCATTATAGTGCTTTGAAGCACTATAAATATTATTACAACCCCCCCCATCATAGTGTGAAATACAGTTTTACTGCCGCCATAACTTTTTAAAGTAATAATTCCCTAAATCTCTTAGAGTTGCAGTGAAAAGATACAGACAAGACAGATGCATGCTGTGTTTTACTCTGAAGCGCTGAAGGTTGATTCGATTATTTAAAAAAAGCAGTTGTGTGTTCACGTGAACGGGGCATGTTGAATCCCAACGAATCAGTCCGGGATGCTCGTGCAAAGAAGAAAAAAGCAAAAAGCGCAGTGACAGTCATGGCTAGAGGAGGAGCGGAAGAACATGTAGGCATTTTTTTTTTTGTTTTTTTGCTGATCCGAAAAATCATCCGATCCGTGACTCAAAACTGTGATACGATCCGAACCGTGGGTTTTGTGATCCATAGCACCACTAGTAACACTATTTATCTAATAGCCTGGTTTACAGGAATTCATTTAATAAGCGGTCTACCACTCGCCATTCCACTGCACTGCACTGTATTGTTTGCTTTGTAAATACAACGTCCAGCTTACTGGTCTGGTGACCGATGTGTGCAGTTTAAAAAAAGTCAAAAGAAGTCGAACTAAGTGTGTTAACTGGGTTGTGCTTACTCTGATTGTGACCTTTCCATTATTTAAAATAATCAGATAAAGGCATTTACAATTTCAATAGTCAGTATTGTCTTAATCGTTAAGATCAAATTATTTGTGTGCATGTAAACAATTGTTGTGAATTCTCCACCATTGGCAGAGTGAGTACAGGAAGAGGGGTTTCCAGGAGGTAGTCACGCCCAACATCTACAACAGCAAGTTGTGGCAGACCTCCGGCCACTGGCAGCACTACAGCGAGAACATGTTCATCTTCGAGTGTGAGAAGGAGACCTTCGCCCTCAAACCAATGAACTGCCCTGGACACTGGTAAAGGCTTGTTTCCCACACATTGCCTGCAGGGCTGGTCAAAGTTGCTCTCAAAAGTTGGCACCAGTACAGACCCAAGTATACAGAAAGTAGATTCCCTTAAGGCTGGGATTCAGGTCTTGCACTGGTGTTAAATATTTTCAGATTGATGTTGCTGTAATCGAGTTTGTGCTAAAAGTTATAACTGCAACACTTGAATTGAAAATTATCAGCGATCTGGACTGTGCATTTTCTCACTCCGTCCCTTGGCCACCAGTCTGATGTTTGATCACCGGCCGCGCTCCTGGAGAGAGTTGCCCCTTCGCTTGGCCGACTTTGGGGTCCTGCACAGGAATGAGCTGTCGGGAGCCCTGACTGGCCTCACCCGTGTTCGCCGCTTCCAGCAGGACGACGCTCATATCTTCTGCTCCATGGAGCAGGTGAGGCCCATGGTGTAGCATTCTCATTGGTCAGCCAAGCTCAGACAACATGTTTGGAGTAGTGTGAGTCAGATGATTAAGCTTTTCAATTGTCTGGTGTCGGCAATAAATTGTGCAAGTCGAAAACAGGTAGACAGCTTATTTTAACATTTTCCTGGCAATAACTTTGATAAATGTCCTCTGCTTCAGTCTAGTTCACATCAATAATAATAATGGTGATGCTTTTTATTGATAATACATTACATTAAAAGCATATGTCAAAGTGCTACACGAAGAAGACATTTAAAAGCAAGGAAAAGCACAACGTGAAGGGAAAAGCAAAACAACAAGGGTAAACATAGTGATGAGCTGTCACAGAAATGCATTTCTGAAGAGAGAGGTTTTTAAAGCTGTTTTAAAGGAGCCCAGTTTCAAAGGCTCATCAGTACATTAGTATCTTGTCGGCGCTGTTTATTGAATGAATGCAGGTAATGTTGGCCGTGAATGTTCTGTCACTTGCTCCGATATGGTGAGAGATCTCTGTAGCCCGTCCACTGATGTAGCAACTTGCAAACCAGAACACTGCTTATAGTGACGCACACAAATGTGATTTTTGTTATGACTGGAAGCACAGAAAGTCTAACTTTCTTAAGTAGTGTTTGTGTGTAGTGGCACATCAACTTGCAGTCCATTGCCCACTGTTTTTGTTTTCTTTATATCAGTAATATCAGCGGTTAGATGATGCAATAACTTCACTATTTCAATTTTGTGCTCTTGCAACTAGCCTCTGCGTGGCATAGCATTCTCCATAGTCTTAACAAATTTGGAAAGTTGCAACAATGAACGTTTTGATGCAACAGTTGATCAACATAGTTTAGAGTTTAAGCATTTATGAAAATTGCATGCACAGAGTGTAGAATAGATTCAGTAGTCGAAAACAGCTTAATGCACTAGAAGCAGAAAAAAACAGACCAAAAAACAGTCTGGTATGATATACAATACATAGATTTTCTGTTACTGGATCAAACGTTCACTTAGCTTATCCTCAAGGCATATGAAATATTGCATCATCTTCTAATAAGTAGATAATGAACATGTTTAACTATTATGTACATGATGATTAAGGCTGCCTTGCTTTAAACAAAAAAATGCATTAGTTGAGAAATTAAACTGTGTATTTCCATGTGGTTGTATGTTGTTTGCACTCGGTAGTATGGGTAGTATTGCAACCAATGATTGATCAAATGTATGTAAAACATCTATAAATAGACAATACAAATGCTGTTATGTTGTCTTTGACCCCAGATTGAGGAGGAGATCAAGGGCTGCCTGGACTTCCTGCGGACTGTGTACAACGTGTTTGGCTTCACTTTCAAACTCAACCTCTCCACACGACCAGAGAAGTTCCTGGGAGACCCTGAGGTCTGGGACCAGGCAGAGAAGGCAAGAAGATATTCATGTAGAAGGGACTACCTCTCATTGCTCTCATATATTTTTTGGAAATGTGATATTTTTTTTTTTTGTAGACTCACAGAATAGTTTTATGTACAAAAGAGCTTTAGTCTGTAGTAGTGCCAGTCAGTAGTCAGTCCTGAACTAAAAAAATGTACTGTATCCCCCTCAGTGCTGTCACAGTCTGCCTTTGCTGTCAATCCCAATTCACTCTCTATGGAATGGCTCCAGATTTTACATCTTGATGATAAGCGATGACAAAACTAGTTTGGACAATCCTTGAACATGAGTGAATTCAATTGAGTGACAATTGCTCTGCCCTAGTTACCAGGTTGTTCCTGCTTGGTAACAAGAGGTGATTTCAGCATTTGAGGGCACACAATAAGTACCTCTATTGGGCCAACTAGGACTACAACAGATGTATCTGTGAAGGTGAAAGTTGCCCAGAAAGTTGTGATTAAATTGACAGAAAGATACAAGCTTCTACTGGCAAGTTATGAATGGATGAACAAGCGAATACTACAATTTCTCTCATGATAGAACAAACACATAATAATGAGTGAAGTTAGGCATTTAAGGTTTCTAATGTATAGGTACAAGGTCAAAGGTTTGTTATTAACAAGCTATGTGGCCGTGCCTGGTGTGTTCTCCATCTTCCCCCAGCACTTCTGTTTTCACATTAACAAAGCAAAAATTGTTTGTTATTTTGACAGCAACTGGAGAACAGCTTGAACGAGTTTGGGGAGAAATGGATTCTCAACCCAGGAGACGGAGCTTTCTATGGACCAAAGGTGAGTGGTGTGATGATTCACTCAGACTACACTCAGCAGGAGGTCTGGTCTCATTTGTGTCCTCTCTCTGCAGATTGACATTGAGATCAAAGATGCTATTGGCCGATACCATCAATGTGCCACAATTCAGCTGGATTTCCAGCTACCAATCCGCTTCAATCTCACCTTTGTCAGGTAACTCTTGGGCTTCTTTTTTATTCAGTCAGGAAAAATAAAAAATATTAGAATAATAGAATGTTATTTGAGTCAAGACTCAGGGACAACATAGAGTCTCCAGCAAATTTTCCAGTTCATACTCACGAAAAGTGTAATTCCTGGTGGAGAATTGGTAGAGGTTAAGAATTCAATGTAATGGAATAAAATAAAAAATACAAAGTGCTGATGCCTTAGCGGAATAGAGGATTAGGATTGCCTTAAATGACACTGTGTAAAGTCCATTTATGGAGTAGCACTAACCCTTTTGTTGCTGCTCCAGTGGCTGTGGATTTGGTCCATGCTGCTGAAAGGCAGTTGTCTTACTGTCTTTGCTGAACATCAACTCATCACAACTGTTTTAGCTCGACAATCTAATTTGTAAGAACAATGACAATAGACACATTGTCGCTGGAATGACAAGAGCATACTGTGTTCGGAGGACTGCTGTTGTTTCTCATTGGTTTTCTTGTTGTCCTCCTCCGATGAACGTGTAGCCATGATGGTGATGACAAGAAGAGACCGGTGATCATCCACAGAGCCATCCTGGGTTCAGTAGAGAGGATGATCGCTATCCTGACTGAAAACTATGGAGGCAAATGGTTTGTAGCAATCAGTGCATTTAAAAAGCAGATCTGTTTACCAGGTGGAGTAATTGGTTGGTTACTATGCATGCTGGAATGCCTTGGGACATTGAAGATGTTTGTTTGATTTAAATCATCGATTATGATCTCCAAATTCAAGCAACAGAAATAAACCTGAGCTATGTGAAGGTATAAATATTTGTGTGCAGATTCCCTGTGGATAGTGCCTAGCTTGCTCCAATGCCAACCAAGTGAATGTAAGTGTGGTCTGTTTCTGTTCTCCAGGCCTCTGTGGCTTTCCCCTCGTCAAGTGATGGTTGTACCTGTGGGACCCACCTGCGAGGAGTATGCCCAGAAGGTATACACCCACCACCATCACAGCAAAGGCTTTTTTCTATATATATGGAAATACAGTTCCATAAATAATGTCACTGCTGTAAAAATCAGGGGTCCTACACATGTCTGGAAATATATGGAAAATAAATGTGAAAATATCCAGGTCTTGCTCAAAATGGCTGAATAAATATGGTGGACATAAAAACAGTTGCCCAGTCCTGATGCAAACTATACATTTTATGTAGATGTAAACCTGCTAATTTTTTTAGAGTGATATGGCCTAGCAGTCTTATTGCCAAGACATCGGCATACATCATAGAGGGTTCCTTTAGTAATGGAGAACCTTTCCAGTCCTGGAATAGCCTGGCCCGGACAGCTCAGTTGGTAGAGCATGAGACTCTCAGTCTCAGGGTCATGGGTTCAATCCCCACGTAGTGTAAAAAGTTTAACTTGTAAGTCGCTTTGGATAAAAGCGTCTGCTAAATGACTGTAATGTAATGGAATAGTTATGGAAATTTGTTGATAATCTTATTTTTTTTCTAATCAGTGAAATGTTTAATGTCAAGCTAGGCTGCTTGTTGATCCACTTCACTTTGAAGAAAGCAAACCCAAATTAGACATTTCCTGATAATATCGGTCCTAAGTGATAGTTGTAGCCAGAAATAAGAACGTAATAAAGACTGACAAATATTGGTCATGGAAATTGTGCTATATGTCATGGAATAGTCTTGGAAAAGTCATTGAATTTGCAAAAAAAAGCAAAAAAAAAAAAAAAAAAGCATTTTGATCATAATGAACAAAATGTGTAGGATCTCTGTAGAATGAATAGTCATTTTTTATGGTGGGTAGTAAATCATTTTAAGATGGCATGGAATTAACTGTTTTGTCTGTGACTGTGACAGGTCCAGCAGGAATTCCACAACAGCGGGTTCATGACTGATGTGGATCTGGACCCTGGCTGCACACTCAACAAAAAGATCAGGAATGCACAGTTGGCCCAGTACAACTTCATCCTGGGTCAGTGGTGAACACACTCTTGTCTTCTCTCTTTCTCTGTGTTGTTTTATCTTTGTATATCTGTCTCTTTCCTCTCTCTGTTTCTCCTCCCTCCAAGTCTTTGAAATTGATTTTTTGGTTGATTGTGTCTTCTTTTTTTTTTGCTGGGAAAAGTGGTGGGAGAGAAGGAGAAGACGAGCGACACGGTGAATGTCCGTACCCGGGACAACAAAGTCCACGGCGAGCGCAGTGTGAAGGAGTGTATCGAGCGTCTGCAACAGCTCAAGTCTTGTAGGACTCGGAACGCCGAAGAGGAATTCTGAGCCTTCCCAAACTCGCTGCCACCACCTTGTCCTTTTCCCAACAGCAGTTAGTATCTGGCAATTTCAAAGAGCCACTTGGTTGAAAAAGGTTTTTGGTGAAGGATTAAAATTACTTTCATATTTGTTACCTAATCTTTATTTTTTTTTAAATCTGACTTTTCAGATTAGAAAGCAAGTGAACAATTTTTTTTTTTTTTTTTTTTTTTTTTTTTTTTTAAA
>OOFE01041888.1:0-13961 GCA_900323365.1 Monocentris japonica | reverse complement strand
AAGGTGTCTTCGGTTGCCCCTGTACTTTAACGGTGTAGGATTTCGCTTGCCAAGTCGTATACTATGGATGCCATACCCTCCACGGAAATTACTGTAATACCCCTCGTCCTTTCTGCTTATTGGTGAAATACAACTAATACCACACTTCATGTGATTTAGTCTTTCAGCAGCTTTACAGAACACCTCTGTACAATGAAATGAATTGTAATTGTTACGTTTCCGTAAGTAAGGAACAGGATTATAATGGAAGGGAATGATTTGTAATATTGGCTTGACACTGTTTATTTTTATCATTTGTCTCTCTTCAGGGAATTGTACATGAGTTACAATTTTGATAAAAAAAAAATAAACAATCTATTCTTCATGAGTGTGTGTTTTTTCTGAAATTGTATTCATCACAGTGGGGAAATTGGGTTGTTGCAGCAGCAAAAATAATAGAATACAGCTCTGTTGATCTGCAGGGGAAAAGAAAAATGGAATATAAAAGCAATACAGAATATAAACAATTGTGGAACATTCTGTATGTGTGCATGTAGCCGACAATTTCAACATGTTAAGTAGACTTACTCAAGATAATCACTTACTAAAAGTCTCAGTTGCTTATATGATGCATTTTTTTCATGTGATGGTCAACTTACTCTGGGCTGCATATTCAGAGTGAAATGAAATTAATATGTGATGGTAATATTAAAAAAAAATTGCCACATATTTTTCTTTCCAGCCGACTGTACTAAATATACAGGGGGTGAATGTAGAGGTAATGTTATAACAGAAGAATAGGGAGGTAGTAGGACACCAGAGGAAAGCGAATGGAGGTGGATAAATTGGATAGTTAGAGACTGTACACAGCCAATTTCTCTCAAGGGGTGGATAGGATTTGGAGAGTTGTTCCTAAGAGAGACAAACTGCTCTGGAGAAAGTGGATCAATAAGCAGCTGGTCACCTTCCCCCAGGATGGAGTTCGGATGTGTACGGTATATTCTTGTGAAGCAACACACTTCCACTCTTAGTCACTACATGCTTTTTGAACTCAAGGCCCATTTACTTGTGTGCTACTCCTTTATACTATAGCTTGAATTCACTTTTATTTTACACTATATGTTGTATAATGTAAAGCTTTTTCATGTTAATACATAGTATAAGAATACTTTGTATGGTATTTTTTCCATTTTAATTCCACATCACAAGCTGTATGAAGCACATTCAGCATGACATGAAACATGCTGAATATACTGTACATTATACTGTAATTGGACTTACTACTTGTTGAGTTATAGTGCTTTCAGCACTAACTATGCACTTCCATTGTATTTCTAACTTTACAATTCCTTCCTTCGCTTTTTCTCAATTCCACAATGCAGTGCTCTCATCATTTCTGTTTTACAACTTGACTTTCCTCTATCATACTGAAAATGTACTTAGTTTAATGTGCAACACAGTTAAGGTTTTCAATGATGTAATACAAGGCTGTTTTATGGATATTCTCATCTGTCACCGGGCTTCCACCATCAGCCTTGGATTATTGTACAAACCACTAGTAGGTGCTATGCCCTCACTGAACTGAGCAAACAGCTGGAATAGAGAGGTAGTGAGAACAAGTAAGAGAAGTGGTCCCACATTGATCAATGCCATGGGGCTTTTATAGTGGAAAAAAAACAGAAATTTGGTTAAAGAAACAAATAACTAGCTTGTTTTGGAGTTTTGACCGTTGTACTTGTTTGGTGCCTCTTCAAACTCAGTCAATCAAGAAACTCACAGTTAGAGGTTGGAGCTCACTCATGTGCCAGTCCAGCCTCAAAGCCAATGACTCCAGTATCCATGAGGTATTTAATATAAAAACACAGATTTAGGATTGGGAAAACTCCTGTTTTACCCCTGGCGATAGGAGACGATCGCTATCTTCCAAGGGACTGGGAATGACCTATTTCAATCACGCTTGTTTCTTCCATTAGTTAAATTAATGAAAGTAGTTTCATTATTTATGAGACTATATTTGGTGTGTAATTTCCTAGTTCAACACCAGGCAGTTGTAATCTGGACTGCAACACACTTGCAGAAGTGGCTGCCTGGATACAACTATGAATACAGGCCAATGAAAACATTGATTTTGGCCGTACTACAAGTTTCAGGTAATTAAAATAAGTGAGAAATCATCAGTTATTTTGGCCAGTGTGGAAATTTCAGCACCAACTAAATGTGTCCACAGGTTCCATTCCTTGTGTAGGCTTATATTTTATGCTTACTGAGACACAGTGTGTGGGAGTGTATTGAAATCAGGTGCTCTGGCTTAATGTTGTGGGCTATTAATGTCTTAGATTTGTCGAGGTCTTATTATACCAGTAAATGTTGTTACTGCAACTGCAAAACTTGAGAAAAGCTACTTTTGCATGAACTTTAACATACTTAAAAAATGAAAAAGTGGCCTTTGTCTCCAATGCAAACACTGACCTGCCCTAATATTCCTTAGCCAATCAATCATTTCCACAACAGTCATGAATTTTCAAGATTTACAGTTAGTCTAAGAAGACGTGTAAAAGCGTCCTCATCCAATTGGACCACAAGGGGGAACAGCTGAACCAGGATACCCTCTATGGGGGGTTGACGTCGGTGGAGTGTGGGAGAGAAAAAACATTTTGATAAGGGGTTATTGAAGAAGTCAATGGAGTACCAGAGTGTCAACAGAGGAGTGAGACAGGCAGATGTCTCTGGGGATTCAGCTCTGCCGTTAACTCTCGGCCTCTCAGTGAATCCTCAATCCCTCTTCGGATCCTCTCCGTATGCTTCACTGGCAACCTGGCCATGAGGGGTCACAACGCTTCACTGAACTGAGCAAACTTTTCTTTCTCTGTCCACACACCAGCATATCAAGGTGACAATTCACACCTTAAAAGGCCCCAGAGCTGTACCACGACTCCCAACGTCATCTATGTGAAGGCCAAATATCTTTTATCATGTTTGTTTATTCAGTTATGAAATCAGTAAAAAAATGTTACTCTTATATCCTGGTTTTTATCTGTTTTGCGTGCTTTGAGACAACCCTGCAAAGCATTCACTACCTTGACTTGATTATCAATGATGGTTATGAAGTAGAACTTTTTTCTATCATTTGGCCACCAAATAGAAAGTACATGGAATACATTGAAACATAGAAAATATAGAAAGTATGATGAAAAAAGTGATATTGGAAGTCAGATATAATACTCCCCCGCCGATCTCCATAGTGAACTTCAGAAATTCTTCTAATGGGGGTCTTAACAATTTAAAACACATCATGTATGCTAAGATTTCTCATCTACCTATCTCACTATCATCCAATTGCTAGTCATCTGATCTTGTGTAGTAACGTTAAATAATGGATGGCAACATTCAGTCCTCAGCCAGCAGCAGGTACACCATGCATCTACTTCCATACAAGTTGTTGTCGTGTTTTGTGTTTTTTTGATGCATTTTCCTTTGCTTGTCACCATGACAACTTACAACAGTTGGCCCCATTTTATTCAGAATTTTACTGTGTGATGTAGTGGAATACTTAAAGGTTTTTCCCCGACTCTTTCCAACAGTCACAGCCAAAAGCCTCCCCTTATGACACACTCGTGCTCCTACCTACTCTCCTCCCTGAGTAATGTTGCCTCTGGACCTAAGAAATGCATATTTGAATGCTTACCAACCATTTTCTTCTCCAGAATACTTCTCTGTTTCTGAGCAACCCCCCTCCCCTCTCACACACACACACACACACTCACAACCCCTTCCAGCACCATTACTCCTCTGCATAAATGCAACCGAACCCCAAATTATGGTCAGCCGCTCGTGAAGTTAGTTTTGCTTGGGAAAACCAAGCTGCCATCTTTAATATCATAATGTTCCCAAATTATATGGTTCTAATTGAGAACTGTTTGATCACATTCTCTGGCATCTGAAAAGCTGGCGTGTGACCTTAACAGAGGGTTGTTGTTTTGTTTTTTTTTAAATCTAAAAGTATGACCTTTACTTCTGACCCGGCATGAATTAAGTAAACTATTTTACACTGAAGCGAGGGCTTTGCCACCAGTCACACCCTGCGTGTAGCCTACACCAACATTTGGATGTGGATATCTGTGATGTAGGTCTGGCAGATGTGCAAATGCAAGACAGCTGCATGTCAACGTAAACTAAGCAGCGCTACAGTTGACATTCAGGGCATGTACCAGTATCATGGAGGCAAAATGCAAACAGCTTTGACTGTTCGAAAGTATTGTCTGCGTTATTACTGTCATTGTTGTTGTTGTTGTGCTGTTGTTAATGGTGATAATAAAAAAAAAATAAAACACACAGGCTATGCAGACTGATGTGGTCTGAACATACCAAAAGTAACAGTTATAATTACAAATGATAATGACTACTGAATGAACTGATACAACCGTACGAGGTCAGACATGCCATGTGGATGATGGAGATATACGATCATCTAAACCACCACTTCTTAGGACTTTCCATTAAAATCCATGCAATTCAACGTTTCCCATAAATCCACTGAGACAGGCTTTTTTTTTCTTTTTAATTTAACCGTCAGGCATTTAATAGCATTTAAGGTTCTTAGTTGTGGTTGTAATAGATGGAATTCTATTAGTCCTTAACACTTTAAAACTTCTGTGTCTTAACAGAAATCCTTTTATACAAATCAACGTTTTCATCGTAAACGCTGTGCTCTGGGCATTGCAAGCACTAGGCGCCCAGGATTTTTTTTTTTGCTAATATGATCCTTATGGTAAAGAATTACATAAATCACCCATATGTGGAGTCCGCTTTCCTTTCATGCCAATGTGTGTCTCAGTTGGCCTGCTGCACCAGTCCAGCATGAATCTAGCGGCCTCATTATAACCAGACAAAAGCCCTTTACCCTGTTCTGCCCACAGGGAAGAAACACCTTTTTCTTCATTAACCAAGGAATCAGAGTTGTTGCCCATAACTCCCACAATTTCCACTCCAGGGTTTTACATTGTACTGAACACCCCAATAAAGAGCAACTCCTTCACTGGTCAGTCGACATTTTCCCTTTACCACAGTCTGTTCTCAAGGACAATATCCTAGCATTGCCCTCAAAGTGAAATGTTTAGATATTTTAGGTACTTACTTCCATGAATACAACTTTTTTCTATTTTGCCTGGATAGTGTTCTTCCTGGTAACACTTGCTCTTAATAATGCTGTGTAGACTAACTGATCCCAGGGCTGTTCAACTGTTAGAAGGTTGTTTTAACCATGAATTCCTCCATTTTCACCTTGCTTTAACTGACGCACAGCCTCTGCGGCCAGCGAGATGTTTAGGCTGGAAATTCTCCACAGAGGAGGGCACTGGTATGCATGCTTGTTATTTATCCAAATTGTATTTTTCTCTTTAACCATTTCTTTCCTTCCCCTGTTTCACTCTCAGGGGCAGTTTACTTTAGCCCCAAAATAGGAGGTGCAGAGAGAAAAGACTTTGCCAAGATACCCACAATTCACCAGTGGCTGACGAAGCTGATGAAGTCGAAGTTGACAGCTGCATAAATCACTGGCCCATGGTGCTAATAGGTGGCGGTATAAAAATCAAGCACAGACCACCCATGCTGAGGGGCAGGAATAGGAGCATCGAGTCATATCTAACGTGCAGCACTGTACAGCCATCTGAAACACTTAACCCCCCCTCTGGCTCCCCAGGCTGTTCCAGTCTAAGGGGCTCTCTTAGCAACACAGGAAAGGCCCGTCTGGCATCCGCGGTGCAGTGATTCATATTTGGCACTTTCATAAAGGTTCCAAGCTGCCTGAGTTTTGGGCCCATTGTCGACTGGTTCACTCCTCAATCCCACTTTCGGAAAAACCTATAAACATTTCAAGGCCAATAACCAAACAGGAGTCAGTGCTTTTTCCTCTTTCATATGAAGACCTCCATACGTCGTTGGATATGTTTTTTTGTGTTGTTAAATTCATGGTCAGGTGAAAGGGCTGCGTACTCATTATTACACTGATTTGTGTTTAGTTTATATATGTAGAAAAATGGGGGATTTCTTGAGCTCATTCAACAGAATGTCTAGGAGAGGTGTGAAGGTGGCCACCCTTGCAACAGCATGGCTGCTTGTAGGGCCCCTTTCTTTGTAAAGGGGGAGATAAAACAAAAGCACAGAGCATGAGTGGGCAGACCGTCATCGCACAAAGCAGAGCATATTGCTCAATAACAAGGTCTGGATCTCTCGGTTCTAGCACAACAAAACTCTACCTTAGGTGATGGGCCGCCATGCCATCGGGTTTGACCATGCATGTGGAGAGTGAATGTAGACCCCCCCCCTCCCTTCTATGTTTCCTAGCATGTCTGAGGTCTTGTTGTGTCCCATGTGTGTCCCATGACTGTTGCAGATGAGGAGAGTGTGCTCTTATTTTCCCAAGGGTGAGATGGAATTTTTCTTTTTTTTTTTTCATATAAATCTACGAAATGGCTGGAAATCTGTCAGAGCTCATTGTTGACGTCACAGTTTACGGAAAGGCAGTGAGATTTTATGGCTCCTACCTGACTAATATTCAGAGGCTCCTCTTAGTCAATCACAAAAGTTCTCATCGAGGTCTTTGTGCTCTGGGAAGTGGTAGCAAGTTTTTGCAGCATTATTTTTTTTTGTTTGCAGATATTTTGTGTAATCTTGTTGATGTATACACAAGATTTTTCAAACCGGCATATTTACAGCTCTGCTAGTTGGTGCCTCAATGGGTACATGGTCCATCTTAGTGTAGTGTTTGTAATTTTACACCAAAAATGACCCCAATCAATGTAACTATTTTACATGTTTTTGTTCAGTGTTAATTTAGGTGTGAGGAATGTGCAAGCCTGCCAAAACATGCAGCGTAAGAAAAACGAGATTGAGAGGGTATTTGAATGAAGGTAAAGACGTGCCACTGACACCTGGCCTTGAGCTCTATTAGACGCCTTCAACTTCGGCTTAGACACAATTTAGAGCCCGTCTGAATAGCGTGCCCTCCCTTGCCCACTGACATGTCTTCCTCCGAAATCAGTCTTTAATGACCATACACTATGGCCTCTGCCTGAGAGCCCAGGCTCTGTTGCACTAAAAGCTGCTACAGGGTGTCCTTTACAGCCTATAAATGGCTTGAGGTCATCTCTCATTAAACAAGAGTGTGCAATGAAATGACTGCTAGCCGCATTTGCCCCAGACGATAAAGCCCGAGTGTTTATGGCAAGTGCTCCACTCTCACTTGCGGCCCAGGTGGGCTTACGTGGGGAAAAGAAAATAACAAATTATGTCAAACTTTATAACGTTGCAGAGGGATAACTGGTCTCTGGGCTAGGTTGTTTTTATAATGTCAGTGATGAGGTTGATGGATTTGTCAAAGCAGCTGTTACTGAAAAAACTTACTTCATACTTCACTTAACCGCGTAAGTTATTTGGCCACGGGGATATGAGATGGTGTTTGTTATGGTTATGTTTCATCATATGTTTTTAGTATTGTATGAATGATGTTTGTGGTAAAGTGTGCGGGCGCTTATGTGTGTGAATGTTGTTTTGTCCTTCTAGTGAAGAGCTCACACACCCAGGTCTTCACATGTGGGTGAAGTTAGAACATGCAGTTCATTGAGGTTATTAGTATTGCTGTATGACATGTGAAACTGTTAATGCTCAATATCTCAAAACAGTTCTGAACAGACACAACGTAATGCCAAGCTCATGACATGAACAACAACAGCAGTACATTTCCATATATAAAACTTCACTGATGATCTAAAATATGAAACAAGCGGGCCAATCAAAGACATGCAATGTTTTTTATGTAGGGAAGGCTTACAGGAGTATTTTCCTTTTTCTTTTCCTCACCTCTCTCAACGTAGGCCGTGCATGATTGACGTTCGATGTGTGTATTACCTGACATATTGCCGTGCGTAGGCAGCAGTTTGTGGTGTTTGTCTTCAGCGGTTTTGGCGCGTGATTTGTTAGGAGGGAAAACAAAGTTAAAGTCAGCGGTCAGACAGCACTTGAGAGAGAGAGGCAAGGCCTGGGCTATTAGGTTGACCAGTGACCACATCTTAAATGAAATGGTAGACAGCTTGTGGTATACTACAGGCTATCTATCTATCTATCTATCTATCTATCTATCTATCTATCTATCTATCTATCTATCTATCTATCTATCTATCTATCTATCTATAATTCAGTTTGGTTTGAGTAATTCAAATACTTTTTGGGATCCACTTCTCAAATGCAATGTTGTGCTGGTCATTGCTCAGCACTCATCAACAACATAATGACAGGATGTCTCCTTCTAATGCCCCTTGACGTGACGTCCAATCCAAGAGTGACATCATGCCATGAAGAAATGTGACTTCATTCAGCAAGCTGAGGACTGAACCTCTTACACCATCTCCCCACCAATAACTTAGGGCCTGTTTTTTAATGTTGTCATGGGAGAGGTGACTGCATTTAGCTCAGCCAAACAAAAGGCCCTTTTGTCCCTCCGTCCACATCTGTCCGGAATCACCTCCCCTAATTACCAAGGTTAGTTTTTGGAATTGACAGCATAAATATTAAACTGTCAAACTCTGTCTGTTGGCGACACGTTCCAGCGTGAGTCACTGGCTGCCAAGTTGAAGGAAAACAACACTCTTATTCTCCCTGTTGAGTAAGGCTGGTCAGTGGAGAAGAGGTAGGTTGAGGAGGAGCATGAGCATTTTGTTGTTATTCATCCATTATGTGTGTACAGTTTTGCATTTAGTGCATTTTTGTGAGGAATTATTTAATCCAGTACAGTTATTACCACACACCATTGCTGTTTGTTTGGTTTTGATATAATTTCAGCACCTAATAATTTCAGGCTTGGTCTTTGCATTCAACTCTTGTTTGGCTGAAAAAATAGTAATAATCATCCATTTGGAAGCAAAAAGAAATTGTGCTCATATGTGTTTAAAGCTGCTATGTGTACAATATTTACCTCAACATATCAGTCTCAAAATAATTTTGACAGTGTAGTATAATGGCTGTAGAAAAATGAGACCACCAACGAGAAAGCCGGTTAATTCTGTATGTTGCTGTATGTGTTTGTTTTGTGTGATTATTCTGCGTGTCCCGTCGTTTTCAAATTCCACTCGTAGCAGCTTTATGCAAGAGATCTCCTCCCACATCCTTATCCTGACATGTTCCTCATGATCTTTTTCTCATGGTATCCGGGAAGTGTTCAGCATTGCACCACAATGCTTGTGAGTATGGAGAAAAAAAACATTTTCCTTCTCTTCTGACAACTCTCAGAAGGTCTTTGTTCTGTCACTGACTTGAACCAGGTGTTGAAAAGAGAGGGAATTTAGAGCCTTTCTGTTGCACAAGGACGTTGTCTTTGCGGCCGTTTAGGGTGAAACACAAAAAGTTATCCTTGGCCTTAATCATTTTCCAGACAATGCGAATGCAGTTGAGGTAATGTTCTGCTTGCAGATCTATCATGATCTTTTCAGATGTCGGTAGTACCTTGAGTCTCAGGAATACAGCTGTATTGATGGGCATACAACCTAAACAAACTACACTGACAAGACAGAGAGCTGTGCAAACAGAAGATTAGAGCTGAGATGAAAGAAATAGGAAGCTGGTTCAGTCAGTCATTGCCGGCGGTCTTTATGTGGCTTTATGCTACTGTATCCTACTGAGTGTTTTGAAACCTGACCTTATCACAATCTCAAATCAGAATAAAACATGCTGTATTGGCCAAGTTCAATACATATACAGGAATTTGATCTGCTGATATTGGTGTGGTGGAGATGCATTGATAATTTACAGCATTTTTGACTTTTGTGCTAGGGCTTGGTCATGTGAAGAAATACTGACTAACTACAAACTATTGTAAATACTAATGACCACAGAATGAGGAGAACAAGAGAACAAGGAGACAGAGCAGCTAAGGCAGCTAATCAACATTTCTGGTTTAATGTAATGGTTAAACATATAAGTAGCATTGAGTGTAGACAAGTAACCTTCCAGTGGCACTGTTTACTGGACATGTACGTTTGTGTGTATGTGTGTGTGTGTGTGTGTGTGAACTCTTCCCATGACCAGGAAGCATGAAAGGACACATAGTAGGATCTCCTGATAGCTCCTCCTCCTTAGTAAGACAACAAAAGTCCCCATCATGTCGTTTGGTTAGTTTTGCTGTAACCCCCACAACCACCGTTCCATCAAGCAGCAGCCAAATACAAATGAACAAATGCTGTCAGGCAGAGTCGGTTGCTAAACAACCAAGGTTGGCATCCTTGGAGAAGAGCAGTGCCACTGGGTCTTTAGGACCCCTAGCTGTGCCATGGGCTGGCCATGTCTTGCCTGTAGAGAAGTGTGACAGAGAGACCTGACAGCTCCGATGCCTTGCCCAAGGACACGCTGTCACAGTGGCATAATAAGAACGGAGTGAGTGGCCCCCGGCCGTCAACAACACCAAGGCCCCTACTGGACGATTAGAAAGAGCTTCCCAAGAACGAGGCAGCCAACAAAAGGCCCATGTTAAATTAGGCATTTAATTCAACATTCGGTCACAGGGGCAAAGTAATCAGGGGGAATTCGTAAAACATATTAAAGCGACAAGGAGAGACAGAGTGTAAGATAGCCTCCAAAACTGACTTTTGTGGTAGGAAGTTACAGTACAATGAATTATGAACTATATAACTTAATAAAAAAAGGTAAAAAAAAATAAATGCTATGCTCATGTTAAGAATCATTTAAGAATCATCCCTCTCTAGATAGCCTCACACAACAGTGGCTTTTAAGGTTTGACACCATCAGTCCAATAAACAGTGCTTTTGTTTTTAGTTGTTTTTAGGCAGCAACTATCAGTCTTCTAGTAACTAGGTACCATGACAGGATGAATGCCATCCCAAGCTAATAACCAAAGCTAACGCCATAGAGATGACCAGTTAGCCACAAACTGCCCACAAATGGGCCAGATATCACAAATCCTGGATTCCTGTTCAGGCATCTGAGTTTATTTCCAAAGTCAAGGAAATGCTGTTTGAGTGTAGAACTGCCTAGGAGATCTGGTGGCCAGCAAGTGCTTTCTCCAGGTGACAACAAACACCCCATTGTGCCAGGGCAGTACAACACTGTGGACGTTTCCATAAAGCTCAACTTGACATTGTGTGACATGAAGGTAGCTAAAACTAAAGCCTCAGTCTGCAGGACAGAAGCTGCAATGTCTAGTAACATTGGGCACATCAGTATCTGGGAACCTGTTCTCAGATATAATCTCCTGATGGGCATAACATGGTTTATGGGGAATAATACATTAGACAGTGACCCAGTTGACGTCCAGGATGCCAGCACTGCTTGGTGCCTCCATGGCAGGCTCTACAGGTGAAGGCCCCACGCCTCTGCAAGGCCATCATAGAGCAAAGCATCAGCCTACCAGGCAAACACACAGAGGGCAGCAGCAAAGTCATCTGGCATGCACCTATTTCCCTGAATCATAGTCGTGTAGCACTCCTTTGAAAACTCTGGATTTGCAGTTGTTGTTAATTTATGATTTAATTACAAGTGTAAAACGTGGAGGTATTGCAGGAGGGTGGCAGGAGGGGCCAAAGGAGAGCTTGGAGAGCAGAGGATAATTATAGGGAGGGCAAACCTCGTCAGAGTCAGAGGAATTCACTCTGATTTATTCAAGAGTGAAAGGATTCCTTGTAAGCCTTAAATAAATTTTAATTGCGGTAAGCTGTCTAACACAACAGAGCCCTGCCCCCCTCAGCACCCCTGTTGAGTTGAGAACTTTGATTAGATTACAAAAATGGATTGAAGGGGGTATTAAAGAGCCACAGGGGTCCCCGTATCTGCACAAAACCTTCATTGATATACTATATAAGGAGTTTTGCTCCGATGTGAGATACCCACCACTTGAATGAAGCCACACACCTACTCTGCCAGGCAACACACCAACACAGCTAGCAGCTTACTTACATAATTGCATGTTGATCTTAAAAAAAATGTGGGATATAGTGGTTGTCTTCGTCAAATATTTTATAGGTGTGATGGAACTGCAAACCTGACTTTTTATGACACACAAAGAAAATAATGGCCATGGTCTTGTGAGTCTTGTGTTTAAACACAAAAGTAAATTAATAGTGAGACAAAACCTAATTGACATATTTTGGAATGCATGTTTCCTACCCCTTTGGCAAAACAGCATTCTCTACCCTTACGTCTCACTTGTTTAGTCATGTTGTGGTATTTATGGGTTTGATTTTCCAACTTTGTACCTGTTTTTCTTTCCTCTTTAGATGCTTAACTGTGTGAGTGTGTGTGTGTGTGGTGACCTCTTATTGTCCCTGCACACTACTCAATCATGTGTGTGTGCCCTAGAGAAATGGGGTGGTAAATGAGTGTTCAGGAAAGAGAGATCTGTCCACAACTTCCTTCACACTTTCTCTGCAAAGTACAGAAGGTACCATCTGGGCGGACAGGGAGGAAGATAGAGATGGATGGATAGATGGAGGGAGGCCCGTGCTGTGGGACATGAATTCCAAGGTTTACACAGAAAAAAAGTTTTTTTGCTTTTTTCTCTCTCTCACTCTCTCTTTCTGTTTCTCTCTAACATGTTTGTAATGCTATTTTGTAACTGACACACACATATAGTATATTAATTATCAGTCATACTTTCAATGTTATGAAATAATATCACGCAAGAATCACACATATTTGACATGGAATGACAAGGCAAGACAGAAACGTCCAGGCATACCAAAACTGCAGAACTCCAATTGCATGCATGCAGTGCCTATGCTATGGTACATCAAGAATATCAGAATTTGAGTTTGGCTTCAATCTTTGCTGAATGACACAAGGGGTGGAGAGTTTGAAAGTTTATGTCTCTTAGGGACGCTCTTTTTCTGGTTCGACAAGAGTTTCAAAGACCCCTACGCAAGTTGAAGCGTGTTGCGTGGTGCTTGGGCCCTGGGGAGTAAAAAGGGCCCAATGATTGAACTGGAAGGAAGGGAGAGAGGGAGTCACGTTCCTCCAACAGGAGTCCAAAACACACTCCTAATTCTATTCACTTTCACAGCCTGTTTTCAGGGCCTACCATGGACATTTAAGGACCGAATGCAAAACAGTAAGTATAGACATTTTTTCTTAGCCAAAAACCAATAATAAAAAGTTGAAGCAAGCAACTTACTAACCATCTGGAATCCGAATGATAGTCTTCAAATTTTAAATGTAATCTTCAAAATAAACACCCACATCATCCCAAGCCACTAGTCGCTAATACTATAAAATAATATAAAATACAATATATTATTTTCTTTTGGTCAGTTTCGATTGTGGGCTGCCAAAATAGTTTTTAGAATTGAGGAGACTGATTAAAAACTACTTGCCAAAGTGGCCATAGAATTTGCAGGCTTACCAGCTGCAGCCAGAATGTACACTAGTATTATCTGCTGTCCACTCCAAGCCCCAGACAGCACCATAATGTAGCATGCACACTGTAGATAGTCATCTGGACCAGGGTAAGTTTAGGTCAGTCAGAAGGCCATGGCGAGATTTGATTTTTGCAAGCAATTTCTCAATTTGCTGTACAAAGCACAAGGCAAGATTTAGTGAGGAAAACTGAAATTGAATCATATTACAACTTAAAAGGCATTGACCTTTGCTGGTCAAGGTGGGATGATGTCAGTGCAGTTGTCCTTTGAGGCTGTGGTGGCTTGGGCTGATCCGAGTCTGTCAAAGGTCTTGGGGTAGAGGCATGTTCATGTTCTGATGTTCTCTGGCTCTGTTGGCTCAGCATTTTCTCTCAACAGACGACCCATTCTGCAACAGCTGCCCCTTCCAGCAGGGTCACAACCTGTGGTCTGTCTCTCTATCTCGCTGTATCTCTCTCCACTTGCCCTCTCTTTCTTTGGTGTGTGTTTAATTACTTGTGTGTGTGTGTGTGTGTGTGTGTGTGTGTGTGTGTGTGTGTGTGTGTGTGTGTGTGTGTGTGTGTGTGA
>OOFE01041874.1:0-15444 GCA_900323365.1 Monocentris japonica | reverse complement strand
TTTTATTCTCTTTGCAATTTTATTGGATGTTGGCTGGCTTCACAGTTTGAGACGATGGCATTATTTTTTTGTGTTGCAGTATTTTCTGGAGGAAGGACAATCCTATGGAGAGAAAAATGTCTCAAAATTATTTGTAAATGCACATACCATACCACAAACCCAGGCCCAGGGTTAAAAATACCGGAATTATCCTTTAACGTAGGTATTGCTCTCACTGATATTGCATAGCACATACCCATCCCGCTTGTTGACTTCTGTCCGCTTCCATTTCAGCAGCATAGAGTGGAAATCTGTAAAAGTTTGCGTTGCAAGTTTGAGTCCCTCGCTGTATCCAAGTATGACCAGTGTGACCGCTAGTGGCTGATTGAACAACACTGCCGCCTACCGGATGTCATTGTTGGGGGGGGATCAAGGGCTATTTGTGTGTGGATCGCAAAAGAGCGAAAAGAATGTCTCAAAATGACGTCATTGGAAGAAGGAATGGATGTGTGTGTTGGTCGATACACAAATGCAGATTCAACATTTCACACGCAGAATTGCAGATTTACAAATGACATTTCATGAGAAATGCACACACTAAGTATAAAGTATTTTTACAAATTACAAACAATATATTTACAAATAGACATCTATTTGTAGAAATCAGAGCACATTTACTTAAATGCCAACTTACAAGTCGTGAATAAGGAGGTTTGTGTTTGTGGATCGCAAAACATGGTATGTGCATTTACAAATAATTTTGAGACATTTTTCTCTCCATACCTCTTTCCCTCCCAGTCTCCCCCGCCTCCCTGTTTCTCTCTCCCTCTGGCAGAATAGCCATTGGGAGCGTTGCAGCCTGGAATTTCGAACAAAAATGCTGTGCTGGAAGGTTAAGGAGATTCAAGCATGTGTGGATCTGTGTGTGTGTGTATGTGTGAGTGTGTGTGTCTTATGTATGATACCTGTGTTTCAAGAAGAGGAAGTGCAGGAAATGTAAAGAGAAATGATAGTGAAGGAGGGAAGCGGGAGCAGGGATTAAAGTGAGAAAAGGAAAGCATGGGGGAAAGTGTGCCCCGGGCATGTTGTAGCACTTCTGGGATGGAAAGGCTTCTCTGATTTTCAAGGGAGGGAGGAGAGCTGCTACCAAGATGCGAGGAGAAAGGAGGAAAGGGAAAAGGGAAAGGGATGGCCGACACTCCTAATGAACGCTCACTAAACGGGCAGAACAGCACAGCTCAGGGAATCCTACCAGATTTCTTTCTCCCCCCTCCCTCACTCTTCTGTTCCATCTCCCTCACCCATTTATTCCTCCCCCCTTTATTCAACCCTTGCTTGCCCGTCACCCAGGGACAGTCTGGTTGCTAGTGGGGAGAGGAGACAGAGGATATGAAACAAGGGAAGGGAAGTTTGAAACAACAAAAGCTAAAGGAAGGGGAGGCACGTAGATGGACAGGTAAGCCGTAGTTTTGAAGTTGACGCCACTTCTGCCCACCTCTGGTTCACCTCTGGCCCACCTCTGGTTCACCTCTGGCCCACCTCTGGTTCACCTCTGGTTCACCTCTGGCCCACCTCTGGTTCACCTCTGGTTCACCTCTGGCTCACCTCTGGTTCACCTCTGGCTCACCTCTGGTTCACCTCTGGCTCACCTCTGCCTACTCTAATACATTTTAAGTATTATAAGTACACTACCGAAATTCATATATCTTTGCTTACTGTTTCACTTATAGCCTATATCTATTGCTTGATTTTGTTGACAATTACCTGGGAGCACGATCCATGTTTAGTTGTTGTAAGACATGCTCCCTGTGTCTATGGAAAATCACGCTAGCCACCTAGCCGCTAGTGAACTACGGGGGTTAACTTCTGCTTCGGCTCCCTATTGGGGCTAGCAGCAACATAATTCTCTCCTACAGACTGTTGAACAGGTAAATGCGATCATTACTTTAGATGATTGTAAGTGGCCAATAGTGGATTGATAAGAAGTGCTTTGATTGTGTTTGCTAGTTAACTGCAGCAGCTTCTCATACTTGGCATTCCACATGTTTTTTCTTTTGTAAATTTGATGTCTTCTAGTAGTCTTGTCAGCGTCTTGCCCACGGTGCTTCTTTTGTTTGGTGGGCGTGCTGACTTTGTAAACTTCGGAAGGGTGTTCATTTCTCTATTCATCAAGTTGATGTTTGATCTCTCTTGTCGGAGGCTCTTATTGGTCGCTTTATAGGGAGAGGAAATCATTGTGAGCCTCAGGCTATTGCAGAAAGAAGCAGCAGTGTCATGAGACCTTTAGTGTTGGCCAAAGGTTGCTCTGCTGTGTTTGTATAGTTTTTTAAAACTATACAATGTCTGTATTATGGAGGGATAAAAACGGATTAGCCTTGTGGACTGAATATCTGAGCCACGGGTGTCTTTTCTCTAGAAGCACAGTATAATCAGCCAGAAGAAAAGGTTCCCAGTGATTCAGCATCGCCACCAGCAACGATTGTTGGCGCTAGGCAGACACATGCCAAGGTGCTGCTTCAACTCAACGCCGCCAAAGACCATCTTGGCAAACCTTGCTGACGGTTGGGCTTCGCAGACAACTCACAGTACCAACCAGAGAGCCAACTGTTTGCTTTTACTCTTAACAGAACGGGCTTACCTTTGCCAAGTTGTTCAGCAACGAAGTAAGCTACTTGCATTCGGTAGTCAGAGTATTACCGCTGCCTATCATGGCGAATAGAAGCCCCAACATAAGCCCATTACAGACCTGCACCAGTATACACTACCAGGCTAAACCGTAAAGAATAGTTGTGGAATAGATTAAGCAGAGTCAAGCAGTAAGCCCAGTATTAGCCTGTCAGAGAGCTAATGCCTATCGTAATGTTGCCAATGTGCAGAGACAGCAGATCCTGGCTGCTTTATACTTCCATGTTATACCTAATATGTCGGGCTTAGGTTTATATTAACACACATTTGTCTCCTCCTGATCCTCTTTAGTGAGGCAAAACCAGAGTCTGAGGGAGGGGCTTGTACTTATTGAGATGCTGTTATACCGTACACTGAGGTGACGTTATACTGAAGGAAAGGAGAATAACAGCAAAACGTCTCAATATGATGGCACGGCTGCTGCTGATGGGCAGGTGTATTTGTATGTGCATACGTGCTGCGTTTTACTGGATATAAGATCAATACCATACCATCAGCACTGAGACGGAATTGTTGAAGAAGCTGATTCACTTTTTTCCCTATATACAAATCTACAGGATTTTATCTTGACATTGGTGCAGAGGACAATAGGACCTCTCACACAATCGGGAATGCCAAAAAACCTAACAACAAACAAACGTAAACTCACTTAATCTACCTTTTTATTTGCGCAATAGAATTTACGCTCCTTTTTAGGCAGACTTAAATCTTTATGAGATAAATTCATAGTACACGCCATTCATTCTTATGATGACCTTGCTGACGACGATGAGTTGGTGTTGATGTCCCCGCGCCAGATCTGAAGTTCCAAGCATTGTTTTTGTCTTTCTTCTGTGTGTTGTGTTCATGTTCATTTTGTTATGGATGTTTAATCTTTGTCTACCTACTCTCGGCACCCATTGCACGCCTGACTATCCTAGAAGGGGATCCCTCTCTGTGAGGTCCTGATCCATTCCTAATGAGGAATGAAGTTTTTCCTTGTTCTCACTGAGGGTCTAAAGTTGGGAGTGTGGTTTTCATTTATCGTGTCACAGTATGTGTTGTGAAGCACTGAAACTGTGATTAAGGGCCATACAAATAAACGTATATCATATTAGTATATTTTATTAATCATATTAGGTTGTATCAAGTCGATGTGAGTTATATGAAGACAGGGTTTGTTGAAAAAAGAAGTATAAATTGATGCTTTTATGAAAGTATAATTGATTTCTGTTGGTTTGTTTGTTTGGTGGTTGTTTGCCCAATGATGATCACTGAATGGAGGTCACTGTTTATCCACCTTTTCATTTACCAGCACATCACTGCACACAATAGTCAGTGCCCTATACATATCACGTTATCATCTGCCTGTCAAATATTTATCTAGCATAATAGCACATGCCCTCAGGCAAGTCAAGTTGCAGCCTTGCCATTAACAAACATTTGGGTCTGTTGAAATCTATTAAAATACAGATTAAGTCACACGTTTGGAGAGTTTTTGACAGAGCAGTTTGTGTATTACTAATTCCACAGTTGCTGTATGCTTTTTCGCATCTGCTACTGACAGCAGCATATAGTAGTGTGCGTATCTCAGTATGTTTGTAGAGTTATTGTTTTGTAGTAATGCACCTGCTTATTCCCTAGGTCTGTGCCACACAAAGCCCCTGAATGCTGGCTTGTGATTGGCTGTTGATGATGTCAACGTTTTATGGCAGCGGAGCTGTTTGCTTTGAGGGCATTATCGAAGTAATTGACCCTGCTGGGAATAGCTTCGCCTCGATGTAGTGATGAGGAAAATCAGCTAAACAAAATATTAACATGATGAGCAGATTCCACACATTTTGGGGCACAACCTTCCATGCATAAATTGGAAGAAACCTATAGTGATTCTGTGATTCTGTGATTGGGGAAATGCCAGATTTCTCTGTCCAAAGTAGCAAGCTGTTCCTTATGTTAGGTTTGGTTCATGCAGTGCCCTTGTCACAGCATGCTGTAAATGTATCAGGGCTTGTGCTCACATATGTGCGCCTGCATGCATGCAAGTGTGTGTTTTGCGTAAGTGTATGAGTGAGTGGCAACAGTATATGTGCTTGTGGGAGAAGATTGATAATGGTGCGCTCCGATTAAACCAAATTATTCTCTAAAAAGTGGATCACTCCAGAGGTGGAACTGCTCTAATATCCCATTCAAGAGTTCCTGTATTTCCCCAGTTTTTCCCACTTGGCAGGATGTGAACTTCCAAAATGTCAACTAAGGCTTGCAGGCCAAACACAAAAACTCTGTCCATCTTCTGTGGTTTGTGAATGGACTCCAAAGGGAATTGTATATGATGAGTCTCTCACAGTTGCATTGGTAAGCACACTGGTAGGCTCTGAAGGTCATTAATGATTCAAGGGTTTAAATATTACATGTATTTATCAAAGGTCCCTGTTTCCATGCCACAATTCTGTGCAGGGTAGAATTTGATATCTGTGCACTATGATGGACTGAAAAGTTTTTAATATCTTTTAGGTTTTATGAGAAATGTGGATGTACAAATTATGGTAAAATAAGCCATTTTCAAAGAGGAAGTATAATTAATTAGCCTGTAGTGGCCCACAATACATCTTATTCCACAGCAGTTAGTGTTGCTAAGGATTCAATGACCTTCTCTTCTCTAGAAGCATGTTGGTTACGCTATTAATGACTTAGAAACCACAAACAAGCACATGGAAAAACTTGGTACTGCCAGATTCCAGAGACCTGGGAGATTATGGCTTTTATAAAGTTATTGTGGCTAGTGTAGATTTAGCCCCAATGTACAAGCTAGCTACATACACTGGATCAGCCTCCATTCCCAAAGAGATCGGATACTGAGGTTCTACTGTGCAAGATGAAAACTCTTGAAACATGCTGGGGACAATCATACCCTAAGACTTATAGCATGTTTACAGCAATTTCATGGAACAATCTATATACAGTAACTCTGTTTCTTTTGAATAGGCAACTAATTTGTACCATTAGCTCTATCATTCAGGGTTATCTAGATAAGCACAGTTTTTTTACATGTTGTGATTTGCCACACTCACCACAAGTAACACGTCAACCATCTATTTATTTATTTGAATTGAGCCTTGATGTTCACGCACATTTTCTCTCTCAGAATGGAGACAGCTTGTCAAGTCAGCCAGTCAATCAGTTGCTCTCTCTCTTGTGCTCTCTCTCACTCACTCACACACACACACACACACACAAACACACATCTCATCTGGAATATCAAATACAAAGTCAGGGTGTTATTGAGATTCTTTAAGACATAAAAGATGTTCTAAAGCTGTCCTGGACCAATGGGCTGATTGACCTATTCCCTCTTTCCATTTCCCTTATCTTGGGAAGAATGTGTAATTTACCATTTTGTTGTGTCCACTTTCCCTCAACTTGCCTTGTCTACTTCTACTTCAGTTAGTGATTTCCTACATTTCCCAGAGTGCCTTTCGACATCCCCCAGACAACCCGCCTGGATGTGTTGTATCCAGCTGTTGGTTTTAGGTGCAGGTGCAAAGAGCAATAAAGAAAGTGATAGCGACAGCGATAGTAACGGCAAGAGAGTTATCACTTATGAGAATACAATTTGGTTGTAACAGCAAGGGATTGTGGTTCTGCTCAACTCTGGAACGCACAACGATTTTAGTTTCTGCCTACGTTTCTTAGTAAGCCTAGTTTATTCTTAAGTAGACGAACAGGCTTTTGCAGTTTGGAAATGAAAGACGAGGTAGGCGCCTTGTACGTGGAGGCTACTGGTCAATGCCAACTTGTCATGCCTACTACTAACTTGACAACACCCACCCCTCCAATACTATCTCTGCTCATAGGACAGGTCTAACATCTATAAGCCTCACCTGGTGTTTTGTTGTGACTGAAATAGAAGCACCAGGCATTCTGCTTGTAATACATTCAGGATCAAATGCATCTGCTCCCTCCCTACATGGGGCAGGGTGTGGTAGTCTAAACATAGGAGATGCGGCTCATGTTGCATTGTTCTCCTTCCTGCTAAGTTATGTTTTTGGTTCATGGACATGATGTTGTGGTTATAATAAAACATTTAACACCGGCTGCATTTTTAAAAGGGGTCAATGAGAGTTTAGTTGAATCACTTATAAACTTACTCGTTCAGAGAGTAGGAGGGTGTGCATTTCACATTAGGGACAACCTGATTTAACTTACATTGAAGATGTCTCAGGGTTAAAGATTCATTACTGGTGTCTATGTCAAACATGAAGGCTGCTGAACTGTGAAACGACTGAGAAACCTGGAAGAGGGAAACAGTCATTCTCTAAAATCTCCTCAGAAGAGACGGGGGAGGTCGGGAAACGGCAAGAAGTGGTAATATTCTTTGTTCTTTTCCCTCAGAACATCTCCTCCCCACGTTCTTCTCCCATCACTTCCGATTTTCATTCCCAAGATGGTCGACCAGGAATACAAAGCAGGCTCTGATGATTTTGGGAAGATAAACCTCTTTTTGTTACCAGCTGGATCCAAATATCCCCCCACATTATTCTGGGTCTCTATAGACTACCGCTATCTCCCTCTCCCTCTTTTTCTCTGCTGCTGCCTGCCACTGTCAGTTCTCACTTATTCCTTTCAGACTAAAGGTTGACATATCAAGCTGTAAAGAGAGATTCATCACTTTGCTAAGCAGCATCATCAAAGACTGCACTGCCTTTAGGCTTGACTGCAATTTAGATTTTCATCTTCAATCCATCCCAGTCAATCCTTCAAGCAAAATTTTATCACTGTTAAAAAACAGCTATTGGCGATGCACCTTGCATTTCTGGGTCCATTTTGTTTTTGGTGGTGTATTTTTCTTATTCCGGTAGATAACGTTTGCCAATGTAGATGACGTGATGTCCTGTTGGGATATTTCCAGCACAGCTACAATGGAGTTTAATAGTAGAATATTATTCAACAAATCTAAAACATCAATGGAAGAAGGTTCTGGTGTCAGTCCCTCAGAATCGAAGAGAAAGGGCTTCTCATACAGGGAGAAATCCATCGCAGACGAGGAAGACATACCACTTTCACCACCGACAGTAGCCGCATTAGACCATAATGCAATGCAGCCAGCAGACATTACATTTTGAGTAAGCAGTGTGACTCTGCACCTACATGTAAAACCAAAGGCCAGGCGGGTTCTCTGTGGGGATGTCGAAAAGCATTCTGGGAAATGTAGGAAATCATTAAATTCCCATGCTTCATCATAAAATACCTCAGTGGGTGGGTGGAATTTTCCTTTAGACCTCCATTGCCATTTATTGTCGGTTTTGCAGTAGTCTCTACTGGATTCTAGGTTCCAGTTCAGGTTTCAGTTCATTTGAGTGTGTTTAGTGCTTGTGCTTGTTCTTGTGTGTGTGTGTGTGTGTGTGTGTGCAAGGGGTGTGTTGTGTGCTGTGCTTCTTCATGTGAATGTAAGTCTCTGCTGTACTGACGTCTATGCTATGCTGTAACCTCGTGGCTCACTATTAATTTCCCTTCCTTGTTTCCCCCACTAGGAGCTACACTTCTCACAAGGAAACCAATTCCCATGTTATCGCCCACTAATATACATGTAATGACTTCTAAGCAGCTGAGAGGCAGATATGGACTTGCATTATCCGGTAGTGCAGCCAAGCTTAATAGATGGATTTGCTGAAACGGAACCACTGCCGTGTCAGTGATGGTGCAGAAACATTGCATGTGAAGTCCATGGATGAGCCCAAGCCGCTGTCATAAACTATTAGAGCAGTGAGCATGAAAAGGTCAGGTCTCTGGTTTCTGGTCAGACAGGCCTATATTCCTGTTGTTCATCCGATGCTGCCTGGGCTTTGTTTCCTGATCGATTCATTAGGTTGCATCCATCTCCTCAGCCTCCTCAGAGTAAGGCATTAATGGGAAACCAAGGGCTCTAACATAGTGTGTGACATTAGTTGTTTGAAGCACTTATCATAGGCAACAGAGATACAGCACAGGCAGCAGAGATACACTGCTGAGATTTCCCCAGATTATGAAAGGAGAAGGGTTATGAAGGATTGTGTTGTGCTGCCACGATGGCTACTCTGAACTGGAGTGATCAGAGGGAGAGAGAAAGAGAGAGGAAAATGACTGCACTGGATATGACTGGATGGGTTTGTCTGGGATTGTATCTAGGCCTGGTGCTGGTGGTAGAGAGTGACTCATTGGTCATAATTTGAGCAGAAGGAGTTACCTTCTGATGTTTGACCTTGGTCATTAACATGAGCTATGTTGAGGGGTGTGTACAAAGGTATTCACTGCCAAAGGCAGTGCTCAGCCTGTAGGTTACAGTAAGAATAATTTTAGGTTGTCATGGGAATGATGTGGATACAGTTTTGACTTCTATTCATCCTACTTCTATGTTTTTATATTATAGAATGAGCTGACCCCTTTGTGCTACTACTAAACAAGAATGACCTGCATAGATTCCCTACAAACCCTATGGATATAACCATGTCAAACATATGTATTCACACACACAAAGCAACATATGTGCATGCACGCATGCAGTGATTTACAAATGTATGCACACACCCAACTCACAGATACCTGACAAAAAAAAGCTCTTTCATGCATCGAGCCCTACATTGCTCCCACAGTTACTAGGAAACAAGAGGCGCACAGAGCTGGATGAGGCTGAAGGGGTGCGGTTAGGAAGCAGACTGGCAGTAAGGGGTAACGTGACGATGAGAAGCATGGCTAAGGGGTTGCAATTAGACACTGGGAATTACAAAGTCAAAAGATCAAGGTGTGTCATCCCATTAGTTGACATCACTACAGCGACACCTCTGCACACACTCTGTCTGTAGCCTCGCTCATAGCCAGCGAGTATATCACACATACACAGATACACACACTCTCTCTCTCCCCACTCCTAGTTCTGGTATCATGCAGAGCTTTTTGCTGTGCGTTTGTTCAGGTTTGTCCGTTAGAAACACACCAAGACATTGTAAATTCTCTGGTGTGAAAAATGACCCAGCTTCCCTGTTCTTCCACAATGGAGAGCAAGGGGTTAACCTTGTTCTGCATGAACTCTGTCTCTCCCCAGTCATACATCAAACAACAGATCTTCCAGCAGCTGCTTGGAAAACAAAGTGCGGCAGTTCTGACCTTATAATCCTTGTCTCTGTGTTAGCACAAGGAAGGCCTATATGCATACGCCTGTGTGTGTACGTTTGTGTACGGGCAAATACATGTGTATTTGCCCGCCTTTATTTTGCCTGCGTGTAGTGTAATTGTTGTGCAGGCTTTTTGTTTTGCTACCGCTGATTGCTCCATTATCTCCAGCTCTGCAGAGAGTGGTTGAGTGGGCGCGGCAGTGTGGCTCCCTCAGCCTCCTTTTGGTTTGGCAGACATGCTGCTGCCTGGCCAGGGGAGAGGGTTGACTCTTTGTCTAACCTTCCAGCCCCCTCTCCCTCTCACACCAAGTGACGGGCATCATGGTAAAACATCAGCTCCACCTTCTAAATGGCAGTGAGAACCGGCTGCAGTTCTGTAATGAGAAGCTCCAGGGTTTGGCACCGGGGCTTGTCCTGCTCGGCCCACTCCCACTGCCAAACAGATGCTGTAGAGATGGAGGAGCACGCGCAGATGGGTTGCTGCCTGTCATTCAGACATCTGTGATGTGGGGTGGTAGGGGATGGGTAGCATAGAAGATAAGTCGCAGGCTTTATGAAGCCTAACTCTCTCCCCACCAGATTGCGTCCCTGTCCATATCTGCTGCCTGTTCAGCTAATGCAGGTGAAGTCTGGGCATCAACTCATTTCACCAACATCAATCACTAATTCCCCCCCCCCACAAGTTCGACTGACTAACTCTGGAACGAAGCTTCAATTATTAATGCAGCGTCCGCTCTCGGGGAGTTTGTATTTTACTGCTTTCATTCTGTTTCTCAGCTGTGGAAAATGCCAGGAAAAGGTTGTTCAAGCTGCTGTGGACCTCTCCTTATTGCTTTGTGTCTTCCCCAATGTTGTCTCAAAAATTGCAGAAAGTTTCCCTCTCCCCTGTAATGTGCTTTGAGTGTTTGAGAACAGTGAAACAACATTTAGCGGCGAGAGTGGAGAACTTCAACCACGGATGCTGTTTGGAGGATGCAGACAGAAACAGTAATTATCTGCGGCAATTTTGACTCATCACAACGTGTGTATGTGTTTTTTTTCTGCCATATTGATTTAAAGCATATAATTTAGAGAAATAAACACTCTTTGGTTTTGAAATTTGAATTTTACGGTCAGATGACAACACATGTGCTTCTCTTATGGTTTAAAGAGGATATAGCTTTCAGTAGACGCTGGTTGTGATGTGGTTAACAAATGCTCTTAGACTCCTAGATGATTTCAGCACAAATTGACAAATCCGTTCTAGCTCAGTGAGTTATCATTGACTGTCCTGTTGTTCGTCACAGCACAGCTCTTCTGATATTGTAAGCAAATAGACAGTCAATGTCAAGTATGGCAATGAAATGTAGAGGACACAAAGTAATTGTGCTTCCATAGTTTTACATCTCCACTGAGCATGTGCACTCTGACACAGATAAACAGACAGACACACACACACGTACAGAAGTATCTTCATTTGTAGTTGATCCTACCTGCATTAGCAGTCTGTTCTGGTGCAGCATGTACGCATGTTAGCCTTATGTTGGCAGAAAGAGAGCTTTGTGTGTGCTTTGAATGTTTGTTCATCACAATCTGGAGTGTGCTTGTTTTTGCGTATGCTATGTGGCGCTTTCACAGGTACACACACTTCATACATGTGTGCATTTGCACGTGTGAGAGTGTGTGGGTGTGAGTGTGTGTGTCTCCTCTTCTGCTGTTTGTGGTAATGGCAGCCGGCTGTGTTTGAATGATTCATAGCTGAATGCTGATGAGACACGCTGCAGATGTCTCGGCGAAGCTGTGCCCTTTAGGTGTCACTCAGCCCTCAGGGATCCTGGCTCACCTGCACGTCTCACACTTACACATCCAAGCTGCAGTAACTTGATGTAAGATGTCACAGATACACAGCAAGTTTTTAATTTCCTGTTTGTTCATATCATCTTTCTAACTATGTGTGTACATATGGGCACGCACACATACTACGTTGTTAATTCATTACGCTTGCACGATGCATGTAAGATCGAAAGCAACATGAAAACCAGACTGAAAAAGATTAATTAGCTCTGCAGAGGCTTTACAACAGGCCAGTTGTTGGGGAGAACACAGCAACGTGTAACAGGAGGTCATTGGGAGAAAGAACATCAGCCGTGTGCAGCAGAGAGGCTAGGGAGCTGTTTAATAACAACAGAGAGCAGCATTGGCCTTCACAATGTGCCTCATCACTGTCTTCCTCTCCTCATCTCGTACTTTTCTTTCTCTCTCGTCTTGTCTTCACGGCCGAATATACCCGGCACTGCCCGGGCATAGCATGAGTTGGTATTGATTTCTCTTCTCTCTGCTCTGTTGGCGGTTGTTTGACGAAGTAGTCCAGGGACACTCTGGGCCTTTGTTCTCTTTCCATGTCCTTACTGTGGTCCAGTCTATCCATACATCACAAAAATCCCTTATCTGTGCCTGCCACCAACCTGCCAGGCTGCCCTCTGAATGCTGGCCTCACTGATATCACGGTCTGGAGCCCAGAGTCCCTTAATGTGAGGAAAATATCCTACGGTTTGATTCCAGCACCGAGGAAATTCATGTATATTTAACAGTTTAAAAGTATGGAAATCAAACAGTGGACTGTTAGCGTTTAAAATGCCTGCCGATACAATTTTAATTGAGATTAGAGCCAAGGCTACCCATAATGCACTGTTTGCTGCTGTAAGCCTGGATGAGTAATCACCATCTCCTCAGCATTGCAAGATGGAGACTGTAGGCACACATGGAGTGCAGCATATACAGGCAGGCACCCACGCTATTGTTAATTTTTCAAACAGTAATCTGATTAGTTTAAACCGTGAGAATTGACAGGTGAGTAAAATGTGTTCCATCACTGATCGATGGCGCTTCAGGTTCGTGGCGACCAGTTGTCGTAAACGGTTAGCATTTTAAAAGCAAAATCAAATTGTCGTGTTGGAAAAGGCTGGTCACTGGTCATCTCGCTTTCAGAGCAAGTTAGTTTTGTTAGTTTAGAGCAGTGGACCTCAAATCTGGACCTCGGGATCCAGAGTACTGCTGGCTTCTGCCAGGTAGATGCTGATTTCGACCTGGGACACCAGGCGAATGCAGTTAACTACCCAGCAGCACTCAGGACCCGGATTTTTAGGACCGCTGGTTTAGAGGGTATATTTTGTTTTGATCACCAATTTTATAATAGGCCTTTTCAAGGGTGTCAAAATGCTGATGTCACTGGTGAGACACACTTTTAACGCACTGTTAACATTCTCATCTCTTCCTGAATTTAGATCCAACCAATCGTCGAGGGCATTATGAATTCCAGGCACTGTTTAAACCTTGCAGACCACTTAAGAAGCTGCTGGTTTCTGTTCCCACAGCTCTTCTTTTAAATCGGCCTAAGAGCAATTAAGGCAGATTAGGGCACGGCACCTGTATCTCCTTTCCACATCGAGTGTATATTACTGTCACTGAGAGTCCAAGGGTTGGCGTTTATACCTCATCTCTTTGCCCCTTGTGGTAACATATTCCCGGCTCTTGTGTGCCAAATTGTGTGCATAGAATAGAGATGGCTGGGTCTAGCTTTGCACCTGTGCCGCATTCAAGAAGGCAGTCATGTCTGTGTTTCACTGCCATTATCATAATCACCATATTACACCTCCCTCTCTGACACATAATCACTCTAATTGGACAGCAGCTAAAAAAAGAGGCAATTTATGCCAGGGCGGAAGATAGGAGTTGGGAGAGGCATTTGGCAGGATTGGATTGAAAAGCCACTGTTTCCTCTCAAATAGATGAAAAGGTTTAGGGGTTATATTTGTGTGTGTGTGTGTTTGTATTTGCTTGCGTATTGTCTCTGGGGTTGGACAGAGGGTAATTGTGTGCATTGCCGTAGATGTGAAAGCAGTCCTTTGCTGTAGCCACTGTGTGCTCAGGCGCTGTAAAGAGGCTAAATGCAACACAGAGGGAGCCATGGATGCTACAATGTATGAAGCTAGCGTCGGCTCACTCATACTTATTGCCTGTCACTGATTTCTGGAAATCTATTTTACTGCACACTATAACTCACGGCTCAAGACAGAAAACATATGTACTGTAAATCTGGCGCGCTGGTCAGTTCATTCAGTCACATCCAATTCACCCTCATCACTTTCATTGCAGTCTCTTTGACAGATTTAGGATTTTTTATTATTCATCCTGACACGGAGAGAGAAGTATGTTCTTGGTTACATTACAGCAATATTGCTCTGCGTTATCGATCTGCAGGCTCTCTTATAATAGAACAGACAAAGGTGTGCTATTATTATGACCGAGATATATTGAGATGCACACAAGAGGAGGCCTGTCTGTGCGTCTGTGCGGTTGTGTTGTAACGTCAGAAGTCGGATACGTTTTTGAAATTTTCTTGGGGATTTGCAGTGTTTGCCTTTCTAAAGCTAAATTGTACGGCAGTGTGCTTTCAAAACCAATCGGTTGGGGACAACCAAAGGTAAAGTAGGACTTGTTCAACTGCTATATTGAATATTTCTTGTTCAGTTTTGACATCTAACTACTTCAGCCACAGATGAATTCATAAAGTACATTCAGGATACATTTATTTTATCTTTCCTCAGTCTGTTGTGAGTGGTTCTCTGCCTTCCTATTCTAAGTTACAAAACAGCAACAGGCTAGTTATATAGAGTCACATCATAGAGCCCTTCCCGTTGACTTCAATCTGCCTTTCTGGTGGCTTTTGCCACCAAAAACAGAAAAATGATCCTTGATTTCACCAGGACATGCCCACTCCACAAGAGAGGTGAATATAGATTTTTACTGTCTGGGTTTCTGGCCAGTTTCAGACAGTGAGTCTCATTTTGTTGGCAGTTTTGTCAGTCTAGTATCTATCATCTAGGGTGTCCTGCTTTCTCTCCAAGGATTCAACTTGACGTAAGCAGACAATGCTGTCCTGCTGGCTCCTCTCCCCACCAGGCCTCTTGACTGGCATTTCGATTGGTATTAGATTAGCAGATTAGAGGAGCAGTAGATCATAACAGAAAAGTGTGTGTGTGTGTGTGTGTGTGTGTGTGTGTGTGCGTGTGCGTGTGTGTGTGCGCACGTGCGTGTGTGTAACTGCATTGTAGCGTACATGGTTGGCATTTCCATTCTGTGTTTTGCCAGTTGGAGTTTCCATGTGTGTGACATTGAGTATTTCAGTGTCTCCATGCAATGTGACGTGCCTATTTGTGCAGTTGTCCGTGTACATACGCTGCTGGAGTACAAATCGGTTTGTGCAAGACAGCAACTGTTGAACTGAGCGTCTTTCTGCTGTTGCACATGCACGAACTTGGGCAATGTAGGACGGAGCTAGTCTGAGAGCAATCCTGGTGGCACCTTGGGCAGCCAGCGCTGTCTCTGCAATTACGCTCTCATTGAGGGCACCCTTTCATCTCAGGCCTTTCACAGAAACCTTTCAGACAGAGAAAGGGAGAGATGGGGAAAGGGGAGGGCAATGGAGGGAGAGGGAAAAGTGCAGAGGAACGGGGAAGGGAAGTGATTCTGCAGCCCCGAGCACTCGTCTCCATCCTGACTGTGAATAACCAGGCTGATGAAGAGCGCAGATGTTGAGAGAATGTATAGTGTGTGTGTGTGTGTGTGCATGTGTGTGTGTGTGAAGAAGGGGAAAGAGAGCAAGAAGTGCTGTGAG
>OOFE01041873.1:0-10333 GCA_900323365.1 Monocentris japonica | reverse complement strand
CTGGTCGTGTTGTCCCACCAGGGCACCCTGGGTGGCGAGAGCTTGGCGGAGGTGGTCTGATTCTGCTGGGTCCATGCTGGCCAGATTGTTCTGTTACGTATATCTCACAGGCGGACCCAGGCGCAGAATACAGAGGCAGAGACAGGCGAAAAGTTAACAGCTTTATTTTGCTGAGATCACCGGAGATGGGAGTAGGCGGGCAGGCAGGGTCAGGCGAAACAGGGGTCAGGATTACCAGGATCTGAGGCAGACGAATCCGACAGGGATCAGGCAAGGCAGAGTCAGGCAAGGCAGGGGTCCGAGTAACCAGGGTCAGATGCAGACGAGGCAGACAGGGATCAGGCAAGGCAGAGTCAGGCAAGGCAGAAGTCCCAAGTAACCAGGGTCAGATGCAGACAAAGCAGACAGGGATCAGGCAAGGCAGAGTCAGGCAGAGCAGGGCTCGAGTAACTGGGGAACCAAGAGAAGTAACGCTGGAAGGCTAAGAAACAAATTAGACAATCTGGCAAAGAGGGAGAGGAAAGCCGGGGTAGGAGTGAGGAACACAGGGGACACAAGGGGGAGCTAGAGGCAAGGCCGTGACAGTAGCAATACATAAAGACAGGACATAAATGTACAAAGTGCTACAAGAAGAACAAACAAGTAGCATAAAACAAAGTAGTTACTAGCTAAACTGAAAAGGTGAGTTTTTAATTTGATCTTAAAAGTTACGAAAAAGTTTCTTCACGCAATTGGTTCCAAAGTTTAGACACTTTGATGTAGCGAAGGCATGATCACCTCTTGTCATGTCTGTAGACTTTGGAACATTCAAAAGCGGCTTGAGTCTTTCCTTCAAGTTTGTGTGAAACTTTAACATTATTTGAACATGATCTTGTGTTTAACCACTTTCACATTTTACCTATTGTAACAATGATTTGATGATTTTGCCTTTGCTGAGGAGAGTTGCGTAATCAGGTTATTTAGTATGAAACTTTTGGCACATGACATTTCATAATACAAATCGGAATTTCATTCCAAAATGAGATAATTAGAAAACAACTGTCTTTTACAGAATAATCACTGAAGTAAAAACTGCTGTTAATTCTCCTTTTACATAACCATCTATGTGGTAGTAAGATAATTTATTTCAATTCACATTGAAAGCAAAGCAACATATTTATATTGTGTTTTAGAAGAGGAAATAGTGTTTTTGTAGCTCTTATTTAGGTTGCATTGTAACAGGGTGTTATTCCATTGCCAAAGTGTCACTCAGCCTATATGCTTCTGGTTTGTAATCTGAATTCTGTGAATAAAAATACCTTGTGACACATCTATATACTTATCTAGGAAATTCAATTTGAAAACATGTTTTAGGATGGAACTCCATGAAAAGGTCAAATCCATCAATCAATCCTGCACCACACATCCCTCTTCCTGTCACTCGCTCATTAATCCTTCCTTTCGTCATGTCTCTTTTTGCTTCATCCCTCCCTCATCTGTTCCTTCTACCAGTCTGCTTGTTCTTAACATTTTGCCTTCAGGAAGAAAATAACATTACACTCTGCTACTGAATGGACTTATTGCATGTATGTGTGTGTAACTGCATGCCGGCGGGCAAGCGGGTGTTTGGGTATGTGTGTGTGTGTCTGTACCTGTTCCCATTCACAATGTGTGCTTTAAGTGTGAGCACTCACATACTTACCTATGTGTGTATTTCTATGTGTGTGTGTGCATGCCTGTGTAAATGGGTCTGGTGGATTGGGAGCGTTAGCTTCGTGGCAGCCCCTGCCCTCCACACCTCTTCCACAATCAACCTTTCCCTGCCTGCCTCACCTCACTAACCTGGGCTATTGTCCAGGCACAAAGCACTCTGGAGAGCCGCACCTCGCCAAGCATTAGCATTTTAATCACAACACACACACATGCACACACACACACGCACACATTTTTTGCGGTGTTGTATGTGCTTAAGTCCTGGAGTTTCAATAAAGAGAGAAAAAATCAGTAAAAAAAAAAATGATAGAGAGAAAAAATTATCTTTGTCATAATGTGAACAGTTAAGGTATAAATAAGCTATAGAGAGCAAACATAAATCATCCTTTACTGGTGGCTTTTAGAGTAAAATCATAGCAATATTTTTCTAAATTAGTTCCAAACCTGTATGTATGTGCTTTACTTTTTGTCTCATTTTGTCTCATTTGAATGCAGACTGTCCTCTTGTAGGTCTCTTGTAACTCTCTAAATAAGTTTCTCCATATAGTAAGTATGCTTCAAATGTCAGGATAATATAATTATGCAATTAAAGCAAGTATTCGTCCGTAGAATGAATCAAGTAATATTACCCATAATTATGTGTGACAGTGAGTGAAATCATCTTGTTATGGGAAACAACCAAAGCAAAAAAGATGACCAAAGATCCTTGTTTATGCTTCATTACGTCACATTTAGCATGTTGAACTTACTGTCCGCTGCACATATTTTGTATTAATTTGTAGCTTCTTAAATGTAAGCAGTGTAGTTAAATGAATGCATACAGTGGATACTCCTACATGTTCTACAAACATCTGGTCATGGCACATGCAATTACAAGCCAGCTGAAGGCCGAATCTGAATGTCTGATCTCACGGCCTCACAGACTTTGAGGCGACTCCCATTGAGTCCTCAAGGGCTTAGTGCTGTCTCACTAAAAAATCAGCAAGTGCTTAAGAGCTCTGATTCCATGTGAACTTTTAGCGAGTCTGCAAACCTGCAGACTTTTCAGAAGGAACTGCCCATAATTCATAGCGTCAGTGATGTCAGTAAATGAGGACAATTGGGAAGCAGCCAAAAAGTGTAAAACACACTGTGCGAGTCCGGAGTCAGTTGGAATTCAGCTGACTGACTGCTGAACACACTCCAAGTTGTCTATACTCTCTTACTATGTCATGAAATCTTCCCTAGAGCAACAGTGACATTTGGCAACAGGCCAAAGTTGGTTCCAGCAGATACAGTGAAAGAAATCCCCTCACTTACATGAAAATCACCCATCTATAAAAAGGGGTGTCGCATTCCAGGTGACACTGATGCCACAGAGTTATCCCCTGGCTGAATAAAGATCACTTCATAACCATGCTAAAAATATACAGCTTGGCTGAACGAAGGAGAGGAGGAGGACACAATATCCCCTGTCTTAAAAGCAGTCTTCCTCTGTCATGCCATCCCACTCTCCAATTGGTATAACAGGTAATTAGCCGTGTGTCATGGCTCTGGGGAGCCGAAGAATGAGAGAAAGGGGGGGTGGGTGGAGAGGAGAGAAGAAGAAGAGAGGTGGAGAGAGAGAGAGATTTCTGATTACCTGACAAGTTAGGGCCAGAAAGGCTACACTTAGCCCATTAAAGATTTTTTCTTCAGCGTGACATTTGAGAGCAGCTGCGAATCCGCGTACCACCTTGCCATTTTCATGTGCAGTGGGCATCCATTTAGGGACAGGGAGGGAGGGAGGGAGAGAGAGAGAGAGAGAGAGAGAGAGGCCACCAGGCCGTCACAGCAGCACAAATGGATTTCATTCACCAAGGTGAACTGTAGTACACTGATAAATGCACTTCCTTGAATGTCAGCAAATGTCACCCAAGAAGCCATTTGCCACCGCTTTAATAGCTTCTCCAAACTTACAGAGGGAGCGGCAGAACATAAGAAAGTATGAGGTGAGAGAAGGAGGGAAAGAAGGATAAACAGACGCAGAGGCAGAAAGAGATGAGGAGAAAGAAAGCGAGAGACACAGACAGAAATAGAGAAAGTGAGGGGACAGACAAAAGCAGACGCATACAGTATAGCGACACAGAACGATGGAAGGATTGAGACAAAGAGAACAGGGCAGAACAGAAGAGAACAAGGTTGGGCTTTTGTCACTTGCACATGATTAAGCAATCAGCTATTTGATATGGCTCCACCAAGGTGGTTAAACTAGACAGAATAAGCTGTTTAAAACATAATCCCACCCTCGCTTTCTCTCTCTCTCTTTCTCCCTATTATGTATCTATGCATCCATCTACACTGTATATACGGTATGTCTCTGTCTGTGTTTACCTGTCTCTCACGTACACATGCACATGCATCTGTACACACACCCTCTTCTGGAAGCAAGAGTTGGCATCATCAACTGTAACGCGAGAACCTGCTGGCACAGTTGGAGCACAGAATGGACACCTAAATACAAATACAAATACACGCAGGTCTACATGAACACATACTGTACATACATACAAACACATACACCGTCCAAACATTGTACACATATAAGTCTTTGAATACAAGCCTCTTCCAAAGAGCATTTAAAAAATCTGAACATAACTCACAGATCAGTAGACTGCATGTTAGTTGGAGCTGTCAATCTATCAACACCTAGCCATGGGGCATTACCCTGCTTACTATGCCTTAGCTTTACGAATTCATGCTTGGCACCAAAGCCGTGCCCCTGTGACCAGACTATGACCTGTTGCTTCAGGTCTTTCTTTGGCAGCCGACAGACATGGATAAACTGGATAATAAGATTCACTCCTTGTACTTATTTCACTGCTTGTGTCTTTTTATAGATTTTCTACATGAAAGTTCCCTGGATCGTGAGTGTACATGTATATACACGTGTATGAGTTTTTCTATGCTTTTTTATGCATCCATGTGTATGTATTTGAGCATGTACATGTCTAACCTTTTGTATGAATGAACACTGCCGTGTGTGTGTGCGTGTGTGTTTGTGTATGCAGGCCGATGTGACTGCACGAGGACAACGCTGGCTGCAGCCAATCCTAATCCCCCATTCATTTCCACTAGCAGTTGCTAAGGTTACAAATTACCTTTGGTGCTGGTAAGTGGTTTCTTTTATGACACTGGACGCCCTAATCCTTTTACTGAATACATATTTCATTTAGGATTAGCGCAACAACGGATACAGTTGTTCTTAGAATATTCCAACTCCAGCACACTGTTTTGTTCGTGCTCATCAGGCACACTGCTTGCATATCAACCTCCGACTTTCATTTTTTAAAATTTGCCCTTTATTTTAATCTGTTCTCTCTTTCTCAACTGACTGGAGTTGTAGGAAAGCCTGAAGGAAGTGTAACTCAATCGGGCAGGTAGTGTTAGATGGTTAACGACACAGCTATCATCGGGTAAACAATCGATTACTCTCTTGGCTAGGTTTCTGTGTTCTGTTCAGTGTTGTTTACACACAGCAATAAAGGAGACTGTTTCATTCCTTTCATCTCTCCCAACAGTTGATACACACTTATCTGACGTGTTTAAATGAAAAGCTTCATGGGTTTAAAAAATTGACTTTCACTGACTGAAAATGATGATTTGCGCAGATGCCTGATATAATAAATTTGTGTGTTTTGGGGGGGATTCCAGGTCAGGTGGTGTCGTTCAAGGTCGTCAGATACTGTGATCCACTTTGTATGGGTGCACCACCTCTTCCTTTCCTCCTCTTTTTCTCCTTGACCTGGAATCAGATGTTTGTGTCACCATGTTGCCTTCTGTTGAAAACATCTCAGGTCTCTTTCAGTAGAAGATGCTCAAATGGATTCTCTCCACATGAATGACATGGCTGCTTGATGTTTGCCCAGCAAAGCCAAATCAATGCCCCTCTTCATTCTCAAATGTGAGATGATCTGAAGAAATGATTTGATGAAAACACACTTTTAGAATGGTATATATTGATTGGAATTACTGAAAAAACTGAGCAAAAGATTGACTTAGCATACTTGAAAGGAGAAAGATCTCATATTTTAATACATACTGAATTGAGGAAATGATGACATCTTGTCTATGATGCTGAAGCAATGTTCCCCTTCTTCTCACTCTTCCTGGTAGAAGAGTTGTGAGAGTTGTGAGAGTTGTGGCACTGATACTGTCTGACTTAATGTCAAGCTGACTGACTGGTTGACTGATTTGATGACTGACTGACTGACTCACTGACTGACTCACTGACTGTTTTGATAATTGGCTGATTGATAACTGGCTGACTTACTGACTGACTTACTGACTGACTGACTGACTGACTGACTGACTGACTGGCTGGCTGACGTACTAACTCTGATTTGCGTATTGACTGGCTGCCTGTCTGCCAAACTGTCTGTCTCTCTGAGTGACTGACTGACTGGCTGACTATTGAGGCTTACTATTGCTATGTGGTGAGATCATCATCAGTGGCATGCACAACAAAAGACTGATGGGAAGAATCTCTCAGCTTGTGTATGTGTGTGTGTGTGTGTGTGTGTGATGGCTTCATTCCTGTATCAACAGAGCTCTCTCTGTGGATGAGTCAGTAGGCCAAGCCTGACCATCATCCTCTCTCATCTCTCCCTATCACACTGCACACACACACACACACACACACACAGGACATCAAAAAGCTCTCAGCACACACATGCGCATACACACACACACAGAGTGTGGGCTCGGAGGTGAAGTGGTGCTTAGAAGGAGTGAACCCGGGGTCAGGATGGAGAGACAAGAGAGGGCCAGATAACACTGCTGTTGGAGAGACACTGTGTCGTGCCTAACATAATATCTGGAAGACCCTGGTGCGTGTGTGTGTGTGTGTGTGTGTGTGTGAAAATACGCTTGCCTGCCTGAGTGTGTGTGTGAGTTTGAGGATGCTGAGGGCACACTTGCTGTAAGTTTGAAAGTATTGTGGTGTGTTTCAAACCTAAAGATCTATTCACAATACTCTCAATTTTACCCTTTTAACTCATACCATAGTTATACTGTATATACTTCCCAAAGCTGAATATCTATCCTCTTCAAGGGATGAGCTATGTGATAAAGAGAGAGGGGTAATACTAATAGGGGGGACCTTGTAGGAAGGGACACATGGAGGAAGGAGTTTAGCGTAACACCCTGTTTGAAGGACAGGAGGGCTTTCAGTGTAACACAGAGCCAAGCTGTTCTCCCCTGTCACAGTAGAAGGTGTGCGTGTGCGTGTGTGTGTGTGTGTGTGTGTGTGTGTGTGTGTGTACTCTCCTTGCCTGCTTGGTCACAGGGGCACCATGGCTAGGAGGAGATAGGCAGACGACCAACATGTTTCTCTCTCTCTCCTCTCCCATGCAAGGCCTGCATGTAGATATCTCTATACTGAGACAGAGAGAGAGAGAGAAAGAGAGAGAATGAGAGATACAGAGTGAGACAGAAAGAGACGGAAAGGGAAACAAAACAGCCCCTGTCTTTGCCAACGCAAACCCCCACTGTAGGTCTCTCTCTCGTGCTCTCTCTGTAATCGGGTCCTTTTATATGTCAAATCTCATTCACTTGCTTTCATGGTGTGGTTTCCCCCTCTTCTCTCTCCCGCTCTCTCTCTCTCCTTTCCCTTGCTCTCCCCACTTCTTACTCCCCTTATCCTCTATCCATTTTCTCTCCTCTTATCCTGTCGTCCATCCTGTCACCCCTCCCTCCATCATTTCATCCCTGAGCGAGAGGTAGCCTTGTCCAGGACTCCAGCGTTGCTTCATTCATATGGCGTACTCTACATACATCATGGGCCCTAATCCCACAGGCCATCCTCCCTATAGAAAACCCAATAGCACTTACTTGAAGTGCCCATTACTCATCATAAGTGACTTATAAGCACATTATAATCATCTGTTGACATCTTAAATTCTAAACAGAAAATAAGTGTATTCTCCATAAAGTATTCAGATATTGTGTTGCTGTACATTGTCTGTATTACAGCATATTATCTAGTGTTACAGCATATTATATTGTGTTGTGATTAGGATGATTATAGTGATAGTAATACAGTCCCAATGTGCTATTATAAATCCTTATGCACAACACCTCAAGTAAAGTATCTCTGTAGAAATAAGTACAAATCATAATACACTACTACCACATTTCCCACAATATTAAAGATTATGTCACTTGAGAAATGACAAAGAAAAGTTGCTTTTGTGTTTGGCAGATTTTTTCATATTAATGAAATATACAAAGCTACTGTATCAATTTTTTTCTGAGGCAATGAGGACATGTCAGCTGTGTCAGTCATTTTATCTTTTGCAGAAGTGTGTGTGTGTGTTGTGTGTATGTTTGTGTGTGATTCTCCATGCCTTTTTTCAAGCCCACACAATCACACTTTTAAGCAACTGTCAATCCATTCACCAGTTTGAAAGGAAAAAAAGTGACACCAAATTGGTTTAAAAATAAGTTTTTATTCTTCTTCTAAAATCTAGAATAGAATAGCCTTTATTCAAATCTCTTCAATCTCTATTTAAAGCACTCATATGAAACACAAATAGAGACTAATATAGACTAGTACGTTTATCATAATATTTGCTTCATGTTGGTCCACATACATTTGTTGAAGTATGTAACTGTTGCCCCCTGTTTAGAATAGGTAAAATAGAATAGAACAGAAAAGAGTTTCTCATATTAGAATCCCAGTCTGTAATGGTTAGTATTTATTTTTATTTGTTTGTTGTTGCTGACATTCTAATAACCTATATAACATCATAGAGACATTATTTTCACAATACAGTCATTTACATTAGAGGATTTAAAAACTGACATAGGCCTGAGCAGTGGCACTACGGTCAATAAAAAGATGACCTCCAGTCATCATATCATCATAAGAAAAATAATCAATGTAAAACAAAAACAAAAAAACATTAAATTTGTGCTTATTCCCCTTGTTTCCCTTTTCTGGTGAGCTCAGTACTAGTATGTATAGCTCCTATGTTATGTTTGGAATTAAAAAGATGCATGCATTTGAAGTTGTTTTTACTCTACTGTAAAATTAGGAGAATGTCACTTACGCACTACTTTCTCTCAAACCCTCCTGATTTCTGTCAGCCTAAAATGATAAAAACGGGGTTAAATGGCTTATAGTTAGGTGGGTTTATCCTCCACTAGACAGTCAGAGAGGCTATAAATAAACATGCGACTTAACAAGTACAAGCACAAAAGGTTTCTCAGGGAGGGATGCACGCTGCTAAACTCACCAGCACCCAGTGACGTGGTGATATGAGTTGCTTTCCTGTCAAGGGAAGATTTAATAAACGCAGAAAAACAAACACGGTCTGTCTGGTGACGGGCTTGTGAGTGTGGTGGGTTGGGGTGTGTGTGTGGTGTGTGTGTGGTGGGTTGGGGGAGCGGGAGGGTCGGTGGTCCTGGACACATCCTCCTCTAGGAAGGAAGCGGATTTGTGGAGAAAGCAAACAGAAGCCGTGAACGGGTCCCTTTAACCCCGCCGTGAACCCGCGACCTTACCTTCCGACTACTTCCCATTACCTCTGCGCGACATTTAACCCACATACCGGAGAGCGCGCTCGCACGCGCACGCGCATGATCATTGTGTGAGACTGTTTTGAAGAGGTGAAGGCGAGTAGCAAGGGCGGCTACGGCCCGTTCGTGGAAGGTTCAAAAGAATGAAAACCACCAGGTTAGGAAAATACTGGAAGAGAAAATATAATGGTGCATTAGATAGAGTACAAGGACTTGAGTGTAAATAAAAACACTTTTCTACAGTAAACCCTGGAAAACTTGCTTTTATATAGGCCAATAGAAATCATATAATAATATTTAGAAGGCTACTATGCCAACATCAAAGCAAAACATTCTTATAGGATTATTAGCCTAGTGGTGCCACAGGAGATACACAGTTACCATAAACCACGTTAAGGTCACTATACTCACCACTGAGCACAGACAGTGTGTCTGTCTGTCTGTGCTGTCTGTAGGAATATTATAGGAGTATGACAGTAATTTTCGTTAGGGTAATAACCAAAAAACTCAGCAATTGTTTGAATAATTCGAATAATAGTTTTCTAAGGAAAAGTCACTATTCCTCTAATCTTAGTCAAAGTGTGTCTGTGGTGTTCAATAATGGGTTTATAGTGACCTTAAAGTAGCCTACTTTATGGTATTTCTTATCTGCTGTGGTATTAGGATAGGATTTTCCATTATATAACTTTTGACACTCTAAAGAAAATGTATTATACTAGTATATACTTTTTGGTAGGGTTTCCCAGAGGTGGGTAAGCTGTCTATTAAAGTATAATTCCGGTATTTTTAAACCTTGGTCCTATTTTACATACTTTGGGGTCTAAATGACTAATAGGTACAAAACGTTTTGGAATTCGTCCAATAGATCGCCTCAGCCGGCAGCCGCGAAACGGGCTGCAACGGCAAGAAGACTAACTCAGATATCAGAGCGAGACTTCTCCTTGAGCGAGACTTCTGTTTCTGGTTGAACAAAGGTCTATCTCTGTATGGATCCTTTCCGTAATGTTGTCAGACACTTCGAATAACAATCTGAGCCTGTCAGTGGCAAAAACAAACACTTTTAGTGGACGTACTTTGATCGGGCGCAGCTGCCCCAAAGGAT
>OOFE01041872.1:3447-15941 GCA_900323365.1 Monocentris japonica | reverse complement strand
CACGGTGTGGTCTTCTGCTGCTGTAGCCCATCTGCTTCAAGGTTCGACGTGTTGTGCGTTCAGAGATGGTATTCTGCATACCTTGGTTGTAACGAGTGGTTATTTGAGTTACTGTTGCCTTTCTATCATCTCGAACCAGTCTGCCCATTCTCCTCCGACCTCTGACATCAACAAGGCATTTTCGTCCACACAACTGCCGCTCACTGGATATTTTCTCTTTTTCGGACCATTCTCTGTAAACCCTAGAGATGGTTGTGCGTGAAAATCCCAGTAGATCAGCAGTTTCTGAAATAGTCAGACCAGCCCGTCTGGCACCAACAACCATGTCACGTTCAAAGTCACTTAAATCCCCTTTCTTCCCCATTCTGATGCTCGGTTTGAACTTCAGCAAGTTGTCTTGACCACGTCTACATGCCTAAATGCATTGAGTTGCAGCCATGTGATTGGCTGATGAGCTATTTGTGTTAACAAGCAATTGAACAGGTGTACCTAATAAAGTGGCCGGTGAGTATAAGTGTGCACCCTGCTATGTTTTTGTCCTATTTTTCTACCTGCTTAGCTGCAGCTCTTATAAGAATAAGATCTATATAAGAAATGTACCAGGAACCAAATGTACCATGTACCAAATGTACCTCTTATGTACCAAGATAACAATGTATGCTTATATAGTCACTCAAAAAATGCCCCACTATTATGCTACCGAAGAAATCCACACAAACTACTTTATTTTATCAAAGTGGGAAGTAAATTCTAAAACATTATGAGACAGGACAGAATAATCTAGTTTGGTAAAAGTATTCATGACGTTAAAATTCAAGTTCATTTTGATTATCTGGAAGAAATTCTTTTGAACAGCTTCCACAAGATGATCAAATTATGAAACATGGAGACAGAAGTACATAAACTAGGCATATAACAAAAATTGTGGAAGCCAGGGCAGGGGCAAGGGCTATGGAACAGAGCATTGTTCTAGCAGATCAGGCTTGGTCAAATCAAATGCCCTCCATCAGGCCTGTCAGCTGACAAGTAAGATTGTACTGCCCAGACTGAATCACTCTCCCTCAGTGCAGGCCTGCTGTGAATCTCCTGACTCATCTCCTTGAATAGACAGGTTGAAGCCATATCTGGTTTTAGTAATGCAAAGATTAACTAGCTAATGCTAACAGGCTCTGGTCAATTTACCATGCACTGCTCAGCTTATGCAGCATCCAACTGAGGGTGGGACCTTTTAATAAGATTAATTTGCGTTACACTGGGTTACACTCTATTATGTTGTCTGTCAAAGGCAAGAGCTAAGATCCATATCTATTCCTGATAAGCTACTTGTGGTGGTGGTGGGCAGCCAAATATAACCTATCATGTAAGGATGTCTTTATGTCACACCAGCCATGAATCTTTCTTGCACAAATAAAACTGGCAAATGGAATATTATCTTTCATTGAAGTAATTAAGGTGGTAGAATGTTTCCCCGGAGAATAATAACCAAGGTGCCACACTGCACATATGCCATTTGGTGGATACTTTAGTCCAGAGAGCCTGACAGTGCCGTAGCAGCGAGTGCATACAAATGTACAAATTGAGACAGGACATGCGCTTCATTTCTCACAAACCACAAAGTGCACAAAGGCTCCACTGACTGATTTGGCATATGAACATCTGGCAGTGAACATTGTAGGCTAAGTTAGGACGAGGGAACCACACTAACCTTCTGGAAGATTGTTTTGCCTCTTGGCAACTCCACAGCTAGTCCAAGGTCTGACAGCCGGCACTGGCCTTGGCTATCCAGCAGTATGTTCTCAGGCTTCATGTCTCGGTATACTATGTCCATAGAGTGCAAGTGGAGGATCCCAGCGGTGATCTGGGCGGTGTAGTAAACGACACGTTCCATCCGGATACCCCTTTCCCCAAGCTCGTAGATGTGGAACTTGAGGTCTCCCCCAGTCATGAGGTTCATGACTAGGCATAGGTGGGTCTTGTTGTCATAGGCATAAGCCAGGTTTACAATAAAGAGGCTGTTAACCTTCTCAAGGATCTGCTTCTCTAGAAGGGCCATCTTCTCACCACCTTTCTTCTTCAAGCATCTCTTAACCAGCTTCTTGCAGGCATACATCTGGCCTGTGTGCTTCACCTGTACTGCACAGACCTGGATAGAGCATGGATACTTCATGACAGATTTATTTACTGGCTGTTCAGCCATCATTATTTATTGTTAGCATGTCATCTGTTTCTGGCACTCTTAAATTGGCTTTAACTGACCCTTATCAAATGTACATTTATCATACAGTTTCTTCAATAGCTATCTGAGATATAGATTACATTTATTATGGAATGCCAAGATGTCTGACACCTACCTCACCAAAGCCACCTTTTCCCAATGTCCTGAACTCATAAAAGTAGTTGTCACTGATCTTCTGCTTCTCATACTCCTTCCATTGCAAGAACTTATCAAAGAAGGGGCTTTTCTGGTACTCAGAGAAAGGCTTTCCTTTCAGGAAGTCCCTGGTGGCTTCTCTTACCTTGTCCATCATCACCTCCTCTAAGTTCTTGTCTGACACAGCCTTGCATCTTTCAGCTATATCCCCATTAAGGTAGGAAAGAAAAGCCTTGGAGTCAGCTTGACAGAACTTAGTAAAAATTCTCTGCTTGGCTCCGTCCCTGGCTTCAGCTTCTGCCAGGCCCCAATCAGTCAGTTCCTCCAGGAACTCAGCGGCTGCCACATACTGTGGTTTGGAGGCGAGGAGAAACTGCCGGAACAACTTCCTCCCAATAGGCTGTAGCTCACAGAGCGACTCATAATCTGTCCCTACTGCTGCTCTAATAGCAGATGGCTTCCTGGGTTTGGGCAGTGACAGGCTGAGTCTCTCTTTCCTTAGCTCCATTTGATCTATCTTCTGAGCCTTTAGGTAGGCTGTGTTGGCCACCAGGTTGTCTAGTCCCCCAAAGTCACACATGTTGGATACCTGAGTTGTCCATATACGCTGTCGTGTGTGTAGGGCCTAAGAAGCTGAAACGCCTGAGTCCACTTCTCTCCAGGTCCCAGGCACAACTGAGCACCTCAGGCACCTGAGCCACCACTCTAAACATCTCCCACCTCTCGCATCATGCCTCTTTGAGAATTAGAAGCAGCATTCTGTGCTTCTGTCTTCAGGGATTTGTCCTTAGGTAAGAATCTTTGTGCGCTTATTCGTAGACGGTACTCAGGGAAAGCAACTTATGTGGTTTGAACTTAAGAGGCTTTAGGCTTATCTATTTTTAGAGGATGCAAAGTGCCTGCATGCAGTAATTGGGTTGCCAGCATGAAACGATGAGGTGGCAAATCCTGGCCATAGCATGCTGAAGGTTGATTATAGCATGCTGTGACCATAAGAGGTTAAAAAGTCGTTGTGAGGACAATGTATAGTTTAAGAGATCAAAAAGTCAATGCAGCACACTTTGGGCCTCTCACTATATATTCTTATATCAGGTCCCTTCAATAACTCTTAGTAGGATTTTGGGGTGGAGGACATACTCATGACACACACATATGTCAAGATAAAATTCCTGGCTGCATTTCAAGATTGCTTTGAGCAGATTAGACCAGAAAGATAAGTTTGGGATTGGAAAGAGGCCAAGTTTGAAAGCACATGTATAATAACTAGGACTGCAATAAGTCATGAATGGAGCCAGCCTAATACACTGTGAGAAGAAAAAGAGTTAAGAGAAACATTTACAAGCAGCCACTCTAGGGGCCCAGGCGTTGAAGTCCTTCTGGACAAGTCATATTTTATGTGCACTAATCAACATCTTGAAACATCAGCAGTCACATATTGGCCCTGATCACATGCAGCATTGGTGCATGAGATTGTATCATGTGTCTTCAGCACCACCCTGGTTTCAATACCATAACCTTTGGTATCAATGGCAAGTCATGAATTCATTGAGCCAGCTAAGCAGCGGGGGACTGGTGTGTGTTTCACATGATGACCAAGAGTGAATGTTTTTTATATAGATTGGCAATCATCAGCATTCTTTATAAAGACAATATAAATGTTTGTAATTTTTTTTTATTAAGATTGAACACTTCATAAGTAAAAAGCTAATGCTTAAAGATGCTCTATTTTCCATTGACTATAATTGTTTGCATGGGAGCAGCATTCACAAAAGGAATTGAAATTCTGATATTGGCCACACATCATCTCCAAAGACCCAAAAATGTAATTTATGCCCATGACTACTGAACATTTATTAAGGAACAACTTCGTGACTGTGTACAATACCATTTAGTCATGACATTCTCTTGCACTGTGGGCTCAATTTTTTTATTACTTAGTTTTTGATAAAAGTGGTTGACTCCATAATTGACTATAAGTTGCAGTGATTCTTCACATTGAGGGATGTATTGGGAATAGTAGAGCTCTGCAGGACGTATTGCAGATTTTTAAAGTTTTTAGATTATACTGATTTTGTTTTGTGAGAGCATTTGGCATGGGACTGTGTGCAAAGTTTTGTTCATTTCATATATGGGAGGGCGGTTTTGGTAATAATGCATAGAAGTCCAAGCAGGATCTGCAGCAGTGTTCACCAGCCTTTAACAAGCATTGGTGGTGTCATGGTTAGCATGGCTGCCTTGTCCTTGGTTTGACTCCTGGCCAATGCACACACTTTGGGCAGCATGGTGGCCTAGCGTTTTGAGAGAGACTATCCTTCAACTAGAGGGCCCACATTCAAGAACTTTTTTGGTAATTACTCAATCTCTTCCAGAGGTGCTGTTCTGTACCTGAGCCCATATTCTGACCCACATCAGGCCAATATGCACCATATTTTACATCCAAACATACATTCCTGAATCTAAACAGAAACAGTTGCTTTAGAACAGCATAGATTGATTTGCAATACGCACTTGTTTATAGCAATACCATGGAAAGCCTATTCAAAAAGTAGTAGATGAACAAAAGGTGCATCTATACACAATTATTTATTGTTAAAATGACACAGACATCTATTTGAGATGTGTTGAACACCACCACAAAACATAAAGCTAAGATAGGACCAAGCGCTGCAACAAAGTTTGTCCTCCTCTTCATAAGTCTCCATCAGTCTAGGCCAGATCAACCAGTCGGTGACCATCAAGTCTGCATCACTTGAATTTTGTCCATTGTCCTCTCGATACCAGGGGTATGGCAGCATGCACTCGTACATAGGAGGAAAGCTGTAGATGTCAATGGCTCTGCACAAGGGTTTGCAGTGATCATTGTCGAGTTGGCCACCACTTTCAGGTGCCCTCAGGCAGTGGGAGAATCAGATAACTTGGATGTGGAGCTTATTTACCGATTCTCTGAACAACCCAGTCCTGCTGGCATAAGGGACAGCGATTGTTCTGTTTCACCCAAAGGGACATGCAGCAGTTATGGAAGGAGTGGTTGCACTCTCCCCATACCACTGTGTGAGAGAGGGGGCGAGAGAGAGACAAGGAGAGAGAGAATGAATGAGACATTGGCAAGGAGCATAACGTTAACGTACTGCAATTGATGCATGAATTAAGAGCATACAATGTGCCTTCTAGCAATCAAAAACACAATGACACCATTGTAGGTAGCTATGTGAATGCCAGTGTATTCCATTTGACTGAAAATTAGAATAGTTTAAGACTTAAAAACCCTTTATCGGTCCACATTGATAGTTAGCCTGCTCAGGTCATTCACAGTGACAGCACCGAGTATCTAAGTTAGCTGCGTAGCAAGCTCAACTTGCTGACTAGCGTGCTAACTGGACACTGTTAGCTATATAATCATTGACGAGGTCTTACCGACACAATCCTCTTGTTTGTTTTCAGCCTGGCATCGGAGGCAAGCATCTGTAAAACAATGAATACATGTTACATTGTCGTTGTTATGTAGAGACTTCAGCTTTGCATGCCAACGTTTGTCCCATTAGCCGTTAGCCATGCTATCTAGCTAATGTTATCAGTTCCTCGGACTCACCCATCACTTGCACCCTACAAATGGCACAAGTGTCGCATTCAACATCCCAACTCCACATAGCTACGGCATTCCACTTCTTGAGAGAAAACATCTTGTCGCCGCCTGATTTTGACCCCGAAGAAGTGTTGTGAGTGAGAGCTAAACCCGGCTCGTCACCCTCATCCATCTCTGCTACAGAGTAAATAAAGTAGTCAGGCTAGATAAACAAAATGGACGCAACTATCAAGCCTCGCTAGCCGAGATGCTAGCTAGATAGTTTCTTCTTCGTCTTCTTCTTGAATTTTAAGGGCGGCTGGCAACTAACATTAAGTGCATTACCGCCACCTTCTGTTCAGGAGGGTGGACTAGAGTGTCTGTATTCTACACATCAGGCCTGTTCTTTGATAAACTCCTAAATATCCTACTGCAGTGGTCCTCAAATCCGGGCCTCAGGGTCCAAAGTACTGCTGGTTTTCTATTCTGCCAGGTAGTTTCCATTCTAGCTGTCTAATCAGGGATTGATTAAAACCGTTCAAGTTCAAAAATCCTTCTCTCAACTCTGTTTTCACCACTCCTCTTTCCCTCTCACATTTCTTACAGTGACATTACGGGCTGCAATGGCTGCATCATAATCCTTTGGGGCAGCTGCGCCCGATCAAAGTACGTCCACTAAAAGTGCTTGTTTTTGCAGGCTCAGATTGTTCTTCAAAGTGTCTGACAACATTACGGAAAGGATCCCTACTGAGATAGATTAAATGATGTAATACAGAATAAATGAATAATGATAACAGTCACCGGGCTCATCGCCAATCAGAGCATCTGTTGGCAGGGGACTCGGGAGGGGTGCATGAGGCCTGATTGCTGGCTAGAGCCAAGGGCGGTGGTGTGCAACCTGCCATACACAAACACAGAGAATCACAACTAACTAATGTAGTGTGTTTGAATTTGATTGGTAGGAAACTTTTTAGGAAATTGGTTCCTTAGTCCCATTTAGCCTCATCATAATGTGGAACTAGCGCAAGCAGAGAGGCATTACACATTGTTACATATTGTATTATAGATTATTAGATTATTTTACATAAATGTGAGAAGAATAGCAGCTACATGTGATTTCAATTAAATTAGGGACATCATATTTTCTATTTTGTCTGGGGATTATTCGCTGCAAGCCTTTACATTGTGGCCAAACTGTGTAAGTGTTGGATGAGTCACAATAGAGAACTGAATGGCCTTAATCACAATATTTGTATGGTAAAGTATGCTAGCCTGAAATTACACACTGGAGTAAAGGAGAGCACCTGGACGCAGATGTTTATGAAGGAAAGGTCAGTCAAGTGCTGAGGGCAAGAGGTCAGCCTCTCCTTCCAAGACTGTAAGTCATCATGATTTAATGGCCAGGATAATCACGTCTCCCTCCTTTTTGGAAGTACATTGCAATGCATGTCTCATTTACTGTCTAAGACATCATAGATAAGCTGCGACTAGAGCAAAGCTGTTGCCCCTGTCTGTGTGTATCATGCAGAAGATAAACACCTCAGCCTACAAGCAAAGACGGTATTCACTTCAGTTGGTAAGAGAATCCCTTCACCAAGCTGTAGTCTTTTATGCTTATGCGTGTCTAGCTAAGGATTTTCAACCCTTTTCCCAAAATCACAGCCTTCTGGAGATGCTGTGGGCCTAAATCAACGAAACATCTGTGATGGGAGGAGACCACTTGATAACCCTTGATACCAATAAATATAAATATTAAAAAAATACTATAAAGAGCTGTAATGTAAAACATGCAGAAGACATAAATAAATAACCTTTGAGAAGTACAGATTATCTTATTTATTCCAGCTAAAAGCAATCTTTCACTTTTGTACATTTTCCAGGACAATTAACAATTAACAAATAACATCCCTGGAATGCAGATCCAGCACTAACAATAGCAAGCACACGAGAGACATCTATAGGTGAAGCCAAAGCATTCAGGGGAATACAAACTGAAACAGGATGTTATGCCAAAGTAAAATATTGCCATAAGGAGAAAATCCAACATGAAACAGATGTACATCTTGGTCTCTCCAAAAGCTCCAAAATGCACCACATATTTGAAATGACAAAATAGATTTAGAATAGGATTCATTGGCCTCAGGCCCAGGAATCCTACTCAGCTCATGAAGAAGAAGGAGATGTTTTCTATTAAAAAAAGAAAAAAGAAAGAATGTATAGAAAAAAAAGTTATGAGATTTCCGCATGACAGCAGCATTATGCTGCAAATAAAGTGGCCTGTAGTGCACAGGGGTTACCAGCTGGGATACTGAGAAAAAGAGGTGCTTTACTGCAGTGTAATATACAGTGATGGTTCTAAGCTACACTATATGGCCAAAAGTCAGTGGACACCCCTACTAATTATTGAGTTCAGGTGTTTCAGCCACACCCATTGCTAACAGGTGCATAAAATCCAGCACATAGCCATGAAATCTCCAAAGACAAACATTTAAGAGCTCAGTGACTTTAAACGTGGCACTGTCATAGGATGCCACCTTTGCCACAAGTCAGTTTCTGCCCTACTAGATGTGCCCCGGTCAGCTGTAAGTAGTATTATTGTGAAGTGGAAGCGCCTAGGAGCAACAACAGCTCAGCCACGAAGTGGAAGACCAGGCAATCTCACAGAGCGGGGCCAATGAGTGCTGAAGCACGTAATGCGTAAAAATCACCAATCATCTGTTGCAGCACTCACTACAGAGTTCCAAACTGCCTCTGGAAGCAACATCAGCAAAAGAACTGTGCATCGGGAGCTTCATGAAATGGGTTTCCATGGCCGAGCAGCTGCATGCAAGCCTCACATCACCATGTGCAATGCCAAGCGTCAGCTGGTGTGGTGTAAAGCACACCGCAACTGGACTCTGGAGCAGTGGAAACGTGTTCTTTGGAGTGATGAATCACGCTTCACGATCTGGCAGTCTAATGGACGAATCTGGGTTTGGCAGATGCCAGGAGAACACTAACAGAATGCATAGTACCTACTGTGAAGTTTGGTGGAGGAGGGATAATGGTCTGTTGTTCAGGGTTTGGGCTTGGCCTCTTAGTTCCAGTGAAGGGTAATCTTAATGCAGAGCCCTGACCTCAACCCCATTGAACACCTTTGGGAGGAATTAGAAGGCCAATTGTGAGCCAAGCCTTCTCGTCCAACATCACTGCCTGACCTCACACTCTTTTGGCTGAATGGGCACAAATTCCCACAGACACACTCCAAAAGCTTGTGGAAAGCCTTCCCAGAAGGGGGGGGTCCAACTCCATATTACAGTTTTTTACGATTGCTTACACACCAAAAGTAAAAATAACACACAGTTAGTGAAACCTGACACTCAAGGAGCAAAACCTCAGCCCAGATCTGCACAACTATAAGCACATTCTCAGCCTCACACTTTTTGCAAAACATTACACACAGTGTTTTGCAAAACACTAAACACACTTCTCTACATTAGACACAGAAATCTAACATGATGTCATTTCTTTGCAATTTCAAGGCACTGCCTTTCAAAATACCACATCTATGAACCAATTGATCAAACACGGCAGACACTTAGGTGCTTAATTGTAAACTCACCAATCAGGCGTAAGCACTTTAAAAAGGCAACAGGTGAGTGTACCTGTCTTCAACAAAAATGGAAGCCAACGTTGCAGTAAGAGGAAGAGGAAGAGGGAGAGTGAGGATGAGGGAGGGAGCCCGCGGAGGAAGAGGGGTAGGAAGAGGAAGAGGTAGACCTGGAGGAGGTCAAGGACAAGACGAGGACCAAATTTATCAGATGAGATTTGAGCAACATTGGTTGACATCACAACGTGCCCTGCAATCACGCAGAATGGGATCCTCCACCGCCATGCCAACTTAGGTCCTTACAACACGTTCCACATACTCATACACAAACATTTTTAGACAGACTACACAACATCGTGAGGTTCATTATTTTATATATTTTGAGTGATAAAAGAGAATCTAATACAGGATGAGAACTTATTTAAACATGCATGGCACATGTTTAGAACGATTCAGATCAATAGGATATCTCGTACACTTATGAACGGATTTCCAGGAAATCTGGTGGACAGACAGGGACACTCTATTTCCAAGCTTTTTGAAATCGCTTCATGTAATGTTTAGTTTATTGTGTACTTAAAATGCCATTACTGGAGAACAAAACACAGATGTAATATATATATTACATATGTATATATTTCAATTGTTTTGCTGAACGCAAACATAATACATTTGAGAACAAATCAGGTGTCTTTGCTAACGGTGTGTGTGCATGCTAACTATTTCTATCAGTGAGTTATATGGCTAGCGGTGTGTATTGCGAAACTCAGAACAAGTCGTGAGGTGGAGCTCATAATAGGACTGAACCATTCTGATTCTCACTGCTGGTGCCATCTTTTCAGTCTAGCAACATGAGATAGTTTGTGTTACGTGGCAAGGAAGACGGGTGGATGTTTAATGTGATGCTCAACTGTGATACCATTAATACATTTTAACTATTTGAAGCCAGTCATAAAGCCACGTCACTGGGAGGCAAACTGGTCCCAATTCTACATTGCTATTCTGATTTTTTGATACATACCTTCCAGGACCTAGATCCTCAACCAAAGAGAAGACTTAGATGGATGCAGTGTCGATATAAGATGCATTTTCCACACCCTAATCCAAAATCAGATAAGAATATATATCAGATAAGAGTAAAAACACAGCCATAATTTCCCAAGCCTCCATAATAGTGTATAGATTGTTTTCTATAGAGAGCAGTAAGTATTTTCATGATCCATTCATCAGTTCAAAAGCCATTTTACAGTATGTCATATTGCTTTTGATGTTGTAATATACAGTGATAGACCAAATACCCTCAGCCTAAGTAGAAGTAGATGATCGTCCACTGTATTTTTCTAACCAGTGCAAATAGCCTGGAGATACCTGCATATCTTTCAGTGGATGTGATTTATTGCTGTAGATTGCATATTATATAACAGATTTGATATAACACTCTAACTTAACTGTAATTTCAGTTTATACACCTGTTCAGCATAGCGGTAGAGTTCTCATTTATCAAGCAATGTGCAGCCCTCCCAAGTCTTCTTGGTAGATCTGAACCTTGGCTGTTTCCAGGATCTCAACTTTAGTCAGCCAGGGGATAAAAATTATTGCTAAGGGACTCGAGGGTCATGCTGCTCCAGGAAGATATCCAGGCATGGGGAAAAACAACTCTAAATGATGTTTCCAGTCTGGTTCTTTACAAGGCTAAGAGGCATGCTGTACCAAAGAGATCTTAGTGCTAAGGAATCCAAACTAAATTCAAAAGGATGCCTACACAGTTTCCAAACTGCATATCAAATTTTGGAATCAAATCAATCAAATGTTGTCAAGACACATTAAAGTGAAAATACAATTCTACTATGATATTTGGATGATGAGGAAACTATTGACATTGACATTGGTTACTGAAAAAGAACATGATCTCTTTCTTTCCTTCTTTGCCTGCCCGTGTCATGACTGACATGTATTAATTTGCTTCACATAGTAGGATTACATTAAAGCTGGCATAACAAATTACATTTGCTTTACAGTTTTTCTCAATTGCTTAAACATAATTCCTGAAACACTGAACACATTCTCAAAACTGTAAGCACAAACCCCACAACAGTAAAAGTGTTTACCACAACACTATGTTTCACCTGCAATAGGCCCTAAGACCCTCGAGATGTTTAACTCATGTTTCAAAATTAAACAATTTTGTCAATGAGTACAACAATTAACCAAATTAAAATATCTAACTGGTCTACGGTCAGATATTCACTAGGTAAATAGTGTTGCAGTCAAAAGATTATGCCACACAAAAGAATTCTCAACAAAAAAAAATTCACAAGTTTGCCAAAATATCTTTATATCAAAATATCTAAATCAGAACAAATGCAAGCATTTACAGTAAAGCAAAACAATGATACAGCACTGTAAATTGGAGGTGGTCAAGCTATAATGTGTAAAAAAGAAAAAGAAAACAACAAACTCAAGACATTTCCTCTAGCTATTTACTGATCATCCACTCGCTCCTCTCTGTTGGGCCACAACTGTTCATCAACATCGCACCTGATATTTTCCCTTGCCATGCAACATTGGAAATACACTGATCAGCCATAACATTACAGTTTTTCTAAATTGTTTACACACAAAAACTGGAAGTATGCACAAAATGGTGAAAACCTGAAGCTAATGCATCAATAATAAAGATGTTGCCGGCAAAACTTTTCACTCAAATAGCAATTCTAAATCCCATTTTTGCACGACTCTACACACAAAACCTATCATTTAGCACAATTTTCATCCTCTAATCCTTTTTGTTCACATGGAAAACTCTGGCCTCAAGCGCCACACCCTAAGTACCAATTGGTCTAACTCATCCACACCTGCTCAAACTCAATTGGCTAAACTTTTCAATTATCTGTCAGAGCATAAAAGAGGCATCAGGTGGCTTCTTCTGTGTCTGAAACAATGGAAGCGCAACTAGCAGGGAGAGGGAGAGG